>JAPYKE020000267.1:582500-873755 GCA_028554795.2 Sinohyriopsis cumingii | reverse complement strand
GTCACATTTTCCTGACACCAGGCCGACCAGTCCTAACACTAACCTCTTAATGCTGAGCGCCAAGCGAGGCAGATGTTAGTACCATTTATGTAAGTCTTTCGTATGACTCTGACTGGGATCGAATCCACATCCTGAAGCATCCGAGGCGGACGTTCTAACCATTAGGCCACCGGAGTGGTATATCAAAATGATGTAAAAGCACGAGCCATCCTCTGGATCACGAAAATGTTACTTCAATTATATCCTAAATAAGAAGCCAGCTCTACAACCGAAATAAATGACATCGGAAATCCGCCGAGAGTGACAATATCGTTTGCAATTCCCATGAACATTCCCATGAATGCTGAGGGGTCATTCGAGGAATGTTTGCTTACCCACATCAACAGAGTTTTAATCACATTCAGCGCAAGTTGATCAACAAGTCCCAAGCGGAAGTTTCTGCTGATGTCAGATGATATGGAGCATCTAAGACGCCACGGTTCTACCTTTGTAACGAAATAATTTGGTATCGATTTAGACTGCATTCGGTCGTTTTAAGCTTTAAAGGCGTCAAAGGGGCACGTGCGTTTCATACGTTTCCCGGAAAAATATATGTAATTTGTCGTGACTAATATATGTACGTGTATTACCTACATATCTCTATCGTCAAGAATAACCGAGCGACGTATGACATTATTTATAGTCTCGTCTCGTTTTAACAGTGTTATACATAACCTCTGCTTCGAAAGCTTTTACTACCTTCCAAAGTAAGGTTTCACAAAAACCTCTATTATTCAGGGAGATAGAAGTTCATTTTGCTATTTGTTTTCTCCAAGAGAGTCAGACGGTTGAGCCATTCTGCGCCATGCAATCGAGCTGTTAACCAAATTTACAAACGTGTAAGCTTTATTCATCTTTTGTCCTGAATTCTACGATATAGTTAATCCAATAACTACATCACTCTTTAGATTGTTACTTGTTCCTAGCTCATACGTTCTTTCTTTGTATGTTGATACTTTAGGTGCAAATTGGTAGGTTTCACCATTTATATTTATCAACAAGCTCAGTTGAAGAATAATAAGCATATATTTAGTAAGTTTGTTAATAAGTTGGTTCGTGTTTGGGGTTTCATTTGAACTCTCCTTGGTTATTTATTTATTCTGTAATCGGAATATGTTACTTGGTATGTCCATTAGCACTCACTTGTTCATATAACTGTATTGTTCGGTAATACCAAATGTGCTACCGCTCAATACTACCTTTCCATACCCGGTATAATGCATACAAAAATAATAGGTTTGCAACTGTCATCATCAAAATGCCATATTGAACAGGAATGGATGTAGAAACCTTATAATACTGACACATAACAGTGAAATTGAAGATAGGATGGCTAATGTGGCACGTGGCATAATTTTTAATAATGAGGAATAATAACGACAACTTATATATATCTGCATCTAAATAACTTGAAGTGAGACACACTACCATATGTATTCTAATAGAAATTCCACTTTCGTTAAATAAAATTCTCAATGTTTACATCACAAAGAAAAACATAAGTTATGGACGTGCATAGTTTAGTATATATCCATTATGACATGCACAAATAATGTACATTGTACAAGATTAGCCTATCGAGTATTTGGAAAATGAAAACATTTTATTTTGATATGATGTATTCAGGATAGATCAACTCGTATACGACAAACATTACACTTACATAACACATCTGAAACTGTTATTTCGTACTAACTACAGTCAACGAACATGTTCACAGAAAGGTTCAACGACTTACTTATGATATATAATCATGACCTTAAATAGTTGACACCCCCTGTGGTCAGGTCACAGTCATATCATACTCCCAATATGAATTTCAAGCTCGACATAATGAGGGAGGAAATGTAAACTTGAAATTCTTTATTTTTTAGTTTCAAACCGCTTGAAAGTTATATAATTACATGTAAAAACATGACCAAAATAGAACAATATGGAACGGTGTCCCAGACCTTGAAGAAAATGATCCTAAAAGGCTGGGCGACAAAATATATTGCTGATGTATGAATAAAGAAAAATATATTTCATCTTCACAAAAGACGGGAATAAAAGTAAGCGAAAGAAAAGTGGGTCGAATATATATATATATATATATATATATATATATATATATATATATATATATATATATATATATATATATATATATATATATATATACATATATATATATATTTCGACCCAGTTTTCTTTCGCTTATATATATATGTATATATATTTATGTGTATATATATATGTTTATATATATATATATGTATATAAATATATATATATATATGAATATATAAATGTATATATATGTATATATATATAGATATATAGATATATATGTATATGTATATATATATATATGTATATATATAGATAGATATAGATATAGATATGTATATATATCTATATATATGTATATATATGTAGATATAGATATGTATATATATATATATGTATATATATATATAGATATAGATATATATATACATATATAGATATATATAGATATATATATATATATATATATATATATATATATATATATATATATATATATATATATATATATATATATATATATATATATATATATATATATATATATATATATATATATATATATATATATATATATATATATATATATATATATATATATATATATATATATATATATATATATATATATATATATATATATATATATGTATATATATATATATATATATATATATATATATATATATATATATATATATAGAGATATATATATATATATATATATATATATATATATATATATATATATTTAACTGCATCATTGATCAGGAAGAATGATCACCCGCACATTCTTTCCTAATTCTTAAAGGTATTAAAAACAAACGAAGGAGTGCGAGAAAGACGGAAACAAAAATGTCTCCATCTCTTTTATTGCAACGGCTTGAAGCGTGAAATGAAAGATTATGTTTGATAGTTCGTGTTTTCTACGTTTTTTTGTCCTTTTTAATAGCATGTTTTCAGTACCTTTCAATGCAAAAAAATTAGTTGATTACTATGAAGTTGAAGTCCTTGTATGGTCATTGTGTGATGATATAGATGCTGAGACTCAAACTGAATAAATAAACCTTTGCACAGGTGGATAGGGCTGAAGAGCTTTAACTTGATAATTGTATTACTGACTCCATTCTTTTTCTTATTAAACACATATAAGGCGCATATTGCAATGGAAGGTAATTATTGAAGCTTTGTATATACCAAACCTGACTGGGATAAAGCGATGCTCATGATCGCCACTTTGCTGGTGTGGTAAAGTCAACCAGCATTCGCCAATACTTTACAGTTGCATTTACATCGTGTTGTATAATTTGTTGCATTTTATAGATTCCATGATAACAAACTCTACACTTCTACACTATCAAAATAACATATCTTACATTCTACACCCTAGTCAAATGTACTGGAAGGAGATAATATTTAAAGATCCTAAGAAATAAGTGGCGGCAACCATTCTTTCAATCTTTCAATTTGATTGCAAATTCCCATGACCAACGTAACGCAAATTTAAGCATTCAAATTACTATGCCACGGTAATTTCTGCTCTTGCTAACGTTTGACATCAATGCTTTTTCCAGGCATAGACGTTGCCTCCCTCTTCAAGCGGACAAGCTCGGCCAATTCATATATAGAAGAAGAAAAGCTGCATGAACTACGTAAAGAGCTAGCAATTTATGACACGGGCGAAGACGGGTATTTAAGTTTGGAATAGTTCAGGTTCGTACTAATCTAAATATACATAAAGAAATAACAGAAAAGTTAATAACATTTGCTTTTATTGAGTTGGATCTAGATATGATATGGATGCATCTCGCGATGGGTTATTACAACGAGTACCATTTATGTAGTAGTTCATCCATGAAGTTGATGAGAAACAATTTTGTATTGTATAGTGCACAAATGTTATGAGGGTGCTTAGGTGGTCAATGAGGCCGATTTGCTCCCTGAATGTTTTGTGGCATTGTGGACATGGGATGGAAGCAACGCTGATCGTGGGCTTTCTGGCTCGGGATTATCTGACCTTCATCTGTTGTTCTGCCGCAATGTCCTCTCGGCCTTGCAAAACAAAGCTCCTTTAGTAATGGAAAATCGTCATACGACCCTGTAAAGGGCAGCCTGTTCCCACGTGTCGTTAATGATGCCTAAGTTCTTGAATGATGTCTGAGTTGAGTCCCTGTATTATTTCATCTGACCTCCATTGCCGCGTTTAACTTGATCAATCTCGCAACAAAAGAGTTGTTTTAGATTCCGATGGTCTGCCATGCGAGATACAACGACCTGCCCATCTAAATATGATCGGACCAGGATGGTGTAGATACTGGGAGTGCTTTCTTGGGCAAAGACATCAATATCATGATTCTGTGTTACTCATGTAATTTCGTATGATTCCACAATTAATATTAACTAAATTAAAGTTTATACAGACACCAACACGATTATATTTTAAAAAAGTATATAACAGTTTGAGATATAATTTGGACTCTGAAATTGAGCTCTCTGAATAAATTTCTCCGTTGGGGGTATATTGGTTTTAGAGGTTATCTGGAGTGTTCAGTTTCATGCTTAGGAAAGGCACCTAAACTTACCAAAACAAACGGTATTGCATTAAATGCCTGGACATTTTTCACACTCAGAAAAGCATCAATCCATTCTAGGGACTCTTGGAATTTTTATTGTAATACGAGTAGTATTTGTTGTTATAGTTGGGATATAGTTGTTATTATTATTTTCTAGAATATGACAATGAACTTTGTGCATGAAAATTAGACGATACTCAGGAGTTGCTCTTATTTGTGCATAGTATAGTCCCAGCAAGAGAAAACAATGCTTACATAAAAAAACATAAAAGAAATGCGTGCTGCACTATGAATTTTTCTTTTGATCTATCCAAGTAATAAAAAGGTGCAATTTTGGATCTTCCAATTCACCTGATTTGAAAACACAAATAAAAAGTGTGGGATTGTTCTTTAATTTATATTGAAATATTTTCCAGTGATAAACTAGTTTGAATTTTTTAGTTGAAAATTAAGTGTTGCCAGACTTTAATCAGTATATTCCTGCATTAATTGACATCATCCTTTCGTTTGTTAGAATCACAAATGTGAACACAAACACCTCTACCAGTGAGCTGTTTCAACAATTTTTATTTTATAATTGCCATATCTTAACTTAAAACTACATCATGTCTGACGTTTGGAATAAATATAACTTCGATAGTTTCAACATTTAAAGACAAAGACTAATGAGTTTCGACATCTATTGAAATTAAAAGATTAATAAGTTGTATCATGTCAAAAGTGGTTCATATAAAAAAATGGTATCTAGTTGGAATATTGGAAACAAGAAGTAAATGATGTAACAATTAAATTTGTATAAAACTGATTGTTAAAAAATTGCATTATTAATTATTTTACAAATTCCGTGGGGCCCAAAGTGGCAGAGTGGTCTAAGGCGCTCACTGTTATGGATCACTGTCATCTCACCTCTGTCTGCTTGGGTTTGAGTCTCAGGCTCGGCCAGTGTGGGTATGTGAGAAAGCTTGCTGGTAGTTTCGCTTGGTTTGGTGGTACTTTCTGGGGTTTTCCCAGGTTCTTCCTCTACAATTTCTACTGGCTGCCATGTATAGCCTATCTTGCGTTGCCAAATGGCATTGAACCCTATAACCACAACAATAAATTCGTTGTGGTCTGCAGGAAATAATTTCATGGGCCATCACATTGAGACCCCTAGACAAGATACATGTAAGCTGTACCTTCTAGTAATGCATGGCAACCTTAATGTTTCTTCTTAAAGTTTTTATACAACAACGATGTAATAATATTATATGTCCACCTGTTTTTCAGATATCAGTCTACTTGTTCTTTATTTTCTTAGGAATAAGATAGGCTTCCTATAATCTGTAGTTACCAAACTATTTGATAAGCATGTCTTTGGGAAGAATCTGATTAATTTTAGGTATCAAAAGTTAGGGTGACTAGAACTGAAAGACTGAATATGGTTATCTACATGCATACCCACTGCTTTGACCAAACGATGTAAACAGCCTACATAGGAGATGAGAAAGACACTAATTGATTGAGAGAGAATGCCCCACTTGTTACATGGCGGTTTTGTTGGTTATCGTTATCTAGGAGGTGATTGAATGTGGTGTTATTGCCCAGATTCAGTAAATAACAATGTCAAATATGAAGTTAATGGATGGAATAACATTGATCTGTGCAGAGATACAGAATAGAACAACACAAGCCCGCCCCCCCCCCCCCTACGGTATTTAAAAAATAACAATTTAATCAATTACATAAACAATATGAAATTGAACATGACATTTGAATGATACTCTTTCTCTTAGAAATAGAATTTCAAAATTTATAAGAAATGCAGTTATCCATTCTGTTATACCGATAAAACAAATTTGATCATATGGTCGAGTGAACAATAAAACTCATTACTCAGCATGCCAGAATAACCTGTTTCTGTCTCCTTCCAAATTCAGTGTTTGTGAAAGGTCAGAGTCGCTGTATTTCTTTTCCTCTTTTCTCTCTCTCTCTCCAGTCTCATTTGGGTCTTCTGCCATAACTTGTCTGTTCTCTTTCCCCACTGGTTTACATATAGAGCTCTTTTCCCCTTATGCTTTCCAAGACACGCTCTCTTTTCTGTGACTGAATGTATTCATGTCCCTCACTTCCAGACACCCATCTCATGGACAATGTTTTAATGAGAAAACATACTTGCTCTTTTTCTTGGAGTGGGGCACCCACTTCCTCGGAAACACTTGGACTGCCAAAACGTGTGGGGACGAATATTTAAAACATTGAATTTGTCATGGAAGCACACTCTTCATTTAACTTAGAATAATTATCTCTGGTCCGCCTTTATTAATAACTCTTCAAGAGAAACTAATTGTAGACACTTGTTTCCAAATGGAACTAGACTGCTCCAGTGGCCTAGTGGTTAGAGTGTCCACCTCATATGCAGGAGTTTTAGGGATTGAACTCCGTCAGTCATACCAAAGACTTATACTCATGTTTCTAACAGCTAGGCCCTTAGCATTAAGATGTTAGTGTTAAGACTAGACAGCCTACTGAGACTTAGACCTGTACAATACATGGTGTACTTTAAAACAACTATTTGAAATGAAAGAAAATATATGTCGTATAAGTGGTTAACGAGGGTGATTTAAAATTTAACTTCGACATGCACACTGTAAAGAATGCTAGAGTGTGCACATACATTGAAGCCAATATTTGAATAGGTAAAGTGATGACATTTTGATATACAACAAATATATATTTATTTCTGAATGGCACAATGACTTAGCGAGATACGTTAATTAAACGTAGCTTGTACATTCATTATTTAAGAGAAACTTAAAATAGACTGTGAACAATTTGCTAAACATTAACGTACATAATCCTGAACGAAGAACTAAATCAAGGAAATTTTATAAGAATTATTACTTCAGCAATAAAAAATGAATATGTATCTCAAGGAAGATTATGTACCCTTAGAGAAGCCATTAATGTATCAATATTGTCTTTATTTATTTAAAAGAAAAGTTGAACAGTTTTGATAAATTACAAAAGTAGGAAAAGGAAAAGAAGAAATATACATTAGCAAGAGTCCGGATTTACTAACTGATCAAATTTTAATTGAGAAGCAATGACATAATAAGATATGCACATTTGAATCATGGAACATCGCCGAGAAATCGAATATCGGTAGAATGAACAAAATGAAATAGAAGGAACAAAGAAAAACAGAAATAGGTTTTAAGATACCGACTCTCTCTCTCTCTCTCTCTCTCTCTCTCTCTCTCTCTCTCTCTCTATATATATATATATATATATATATATATATATATATATATACACGACATCCTAATATATCATGATGCATTTCTAGTTTAGCACCCTTACTTATATTAAAGATAGGATTTAAAAGCGACAATCAAGGCGCAATATATATAGTAAATATTTGCTATATTAGCTAACTGCAGTCCAGTACCACTTTGAGAACAATGATATTAATTCAACATTGATTTACCTTTTCACTGATGACTAATACATGTCTGGTTTCGTTAACCATCAACCAACGTCACATCCCATGTCACTATTAAAGATGTCTGTTATCAATCATACGTATTAAAGACAAAACGTTTATCAGACAGAAAACAATTTGCATTTATGTCACAATCTCTTGATGAAATATATCTTCCCTGACAAGTGAATGATACTTTATAACAATGAGTAAATGTTTAATATTGAGGTGTTTTTCAAATGCATTTCCTAAAGTGTTAAAAGTTTAGGGACTATGTATTTTGCATGCTGCAGACGAACGGCAGACAAAACAACTTTCAGACAAAACACCTTTCAGACAAAGAAAGGCCAAGTGTTATATGCATGAAAGTGCATTCCTATAAAGCTAGTGGTTTCTGTGTATTTTTTACGGCCAGATAGTACAGCATTGGTCCTATGACGAAACAACCGTCTGTATACTAGGCCGATACAAACAAATGAGCAATCATTACTTATTTTGATGTCCATATTCTGTACCAATACTGTACTATCTGGCCGTAAAAAAAATACACAGAAACCTGTAGCTTTAGAGGTACTAGAGATACTAGATGTTCTCTGAAATGCGTATTTGGAGACTATTAATATATTGACAGGAACTATGGTCACAAGCACGACGAAAACGTGATGAAGGACATGATACAAATGCGAAAACGTAAATGTGGGATGGTTTACAACGTAACGCCGACATATTATATCACTGGACTGTGACAGTGGCCTAGTTGTTAGAGTGTCGCCTCAGATGCAGGAGTTGAGAGATTGAACCCCAGGAGTCATACCAAAGACTTAAAATAATTTTTCGAACAGCTGTATTGCAAGGGGCTTAGCATTAAGATGTTAGTGTTAGGACTGGTCAGCCTACTTAATGTGTAATGTGACTGGGTGGGACATCATACTACATGTCTGCGGCATGATACCCTAGTGATAGACATCACTATAACTTCCTTACTGCAGAATTGTAGCGATATGACTGTAACATTGTGAACGCTACATTAAAATTCCAAATCACACGCACACAATCCAAATGGCACAGAATTGTATCTGGTTTGACTTTACGTTGCGTTTCCAACCAATTAACCCCACGTTAATGTAGCCTCTTCTATATATCTAACCATTATTCCAGCAGGTCCTAACTAAAAATCAATCATGCTATATCCCATTCATCAGGGCATCCAATCTTTCACAGGCAGTTATGAATTGCTGACCAAGCATATACGCTAAATTTGAACGGTACATGTCAAATTGACACCACTTAGTTATGGTACAATAATCATCTTCCACAATTCATACTGTTACATTGATTTTGTAGTCAGGGTCACTGACCATTTAGGGAAATATAGTTTACTGATAATATCTTCAGTTCTTTTTTACCTACTATAAAACTGAGATTGTGGATGTCATGCATTTGATACTAAAGACACCTGTTGATTTGGGGGCAAAGATCTCCAAATACTGTTTCAACAAATTACTTTAAGTACTCTATAACCTAATTTGACCAAATTTTGTGGATGACTCACATTTTAAACAAGGAATACATTTATTGATTTTGTGGTTTTGAGTTCAAACTCCAAGGTCACATTGACTCAAAGAATCTATATTACCCGTCATGACACATTTGAACTTGAGATCTGCAACTCATACTCTGGTCAAATTATTTTTCTTTGCATGCATTTCATGCTATAAACAAAGAACTGTTTTGATATTGGGCTGTTGCGTAAAAAACGAAAACTTCATTTATTTCCACAACAGAGGTACGGGGGCTGCTACTGATTCTTGGGGAATGCACTGATTGATGCTCATACTTTTGGGAATGAGTGTTTTGTGTATCATTTATGGTACTCATGTGTTGATAGCAAAATAAAACTTAAACCATGTATCTCAGAACATGATGAAGCGGATTATTCCGACCCATCATGCTTTTTTGTTTGTCACAAGCAAGGAATTGCCTTTTAAGGAGTTAAGAATGGTTTTGCATTTCTAATGAAAATAGTAGTGTCGTATAATTTCAGCCATATTTAGAGATGTTTCCATGAAAATTTTACAAAATACAGCATGGGACATCTGTCACATTTCCACGTGAAACATACTTTGCATCATATCAGGATCATATGGAATTGAAACCAAGGCATGCACAATATCTTGCCTATGTTGGTATAAAGGCCTAGCATGATGTTTGGTGCAGGAAAATGAGGATTCTTGCTGCAAATAAAATGGCTTGGCAGATTTTGGGTGATGAAGTGACTACTGGCAGTTTTAAATTTGGCCAGAATCAATAATGAAACTATCAGTCATACATTTGCTCACTCTCAATAAACTCCAAAGATACATTTTTGACTATCTATCTATCTATCTATATATCTATATATATATATATATATATATATATATATATATATATATATATATATATATATATATATATATATATATATATATATATATATATATATATATATATATATATATATATATATATATATATATATATATATATATATATATATATATATATATATATATATATATATATATATATATATATATATATATATATAAATAAATATAAATATATATATATATATATATGTATATATATATATATATGCATACATCTATATATATATATATATATATATATATATATATATATATATATATATATATATACCTATCTTTCTCTATTTCTTTCTATATATCTATCTAGCCATCTACCTATCTATCTATATATTTATCTATTTACTTATCAATCTATATATATATCTATCTCTCAAAAACAGTCTAGACATATACTTTAACATGTTTCAGTCTTTATTTTATTTTCAAAATTGTGCTATACATGGTACATATTTAAATTGTAGTGTGTGGTAGGACAAGTTATGATGGATGTATGAAATGTGTGAGGGACTGAGAGGATAGTGAAGGGGTGATACAATATGCTTTATATACAGGTCGACAGTGATTATATGCTTACCTTATACACAGGTCGACAGTGGTTATATCCCTGGTCTTTTGTTTAAACCAGGCAATTGTCAATTTGCAAACCTTTTCAAGAAAAAAGGAAACGGCGGTAGCTCAGTAGGTAACAAGTTGGACTGGTAATCCCCACTCAACCTGCAACCTTCCACGTCCTAGGCGGAGGCTCTACCTATAGGCCACCGTGGATGATTGAATGAGTTCAAAACAACCCCAACCTGTTTCTTTAGTCCATATTTTAATTTGACAATAAGCAATTCAAATAAATGATTTCTCTCTAATCAATCTAAACAACATTAAATACATATTCATATCGTTATTAAAATATTAACAATAAAAGGAATATAAATCATTGTTCACATCTGTCTTCATATACATCTCCACAATCATATTACAACTGGTTATTGCAATATATCACTACGTGAAATCAACTGAATGGAATAATGTCCTCTCATTTGATAAATGAAAATAACGTACTGCGTTTATTTATAACTTATTTTCAGTTGGCCAATGAGAAGATAGATTTCCATTCAGCGCGCTGTTCTTGGATATTAAGCGGGCGCGATCATTGCGATATCAAGCAGTAGCGTGGGGAAATGGTCTGGCATTCCTTAAAGGTATAATAGCAAGCCAAACTGTAGAAACGCATACAAAGTCGAATGCCTGAGCTAATCATCGGTACCAAATTTACTACGCTACGCAAAATATAGCTTGAAATATCGTTTATTCTTAAATAAGTTGCGCGATTAAATAAAGAAGTGTCCTCTCTCCCCTTGTATTTATTATATAGTATATGTATGACAGCTAAGTTGTAAGGAACGATACGAGTCTGTGGGATTTGACCCGTACTACCGCGCGTTAGCCAGTAGCATTGGCATAACACCGTCATTTCTTACTGTAAGGGGCACTTCTGTTGTTACTTAGTTTCTTGTATATAGCGTTCGCATTAATTAATGCTAGGATCAACAATTTTCCTATTCTTGTCGTTGTTGTTGGTGTTGTTGTTGTGGACTTGACGCCATTTTCAGCACATGATAGGCTAAACATGGCGGCCAGTGTATATGGTGATGGAAGAAACCGGTAAAGCCATGGGAAGGTCCACTGAACAACTGGGAATTGGTGGCAACCTTTCTGAAATACACACTTTCGTCGAGCTCGAAATTCGAGTCACCCGAAGCGAGCGAGATGAGAATATTTTGTGATTTTAAAGGCGAGCATCTTATACCACTCGGGTACCTGAACCCATGATTTTTCTTTTGCATTTGTTAAATTGTTATTCAGAATGTTTCTTTCCTCCCATTAATGGCGGGGAAGCCGTGCAGTTCCTATCTTTTGGCCCCTTTATTCTACTGGAACAGGTATGTCTGACTGCCCTTTCTGGAAATGCACCAACCTCAACCATAATCCCCCTTCTGTGTTTCGGCGAACATGACCATTCGGTTTTAATTTACTAGGTTAATTGCCCGTCCTTGTAAATGAATAAACAAAATAAAATATTTTGGGATCAGCGACTTTAAAAGAAAGTTTGAACATACAAATACAAATAAAGATTTAAAATAATTGTGATGCCGCCGCTCGTTTCGAACTCGCGACCTCTTGTTTGGCAGCCTGGGTTTCACATAGAGACAAATGTGGGTGTTTATATATGACTAAGTTGATTGCCCGTCCTAGGACGGGAATTAAAAACATAAATAAATAAATAAATAAGCTCTGGGAGAGAGTTTAAAAGAAGTTTGAAGATAAATAAAAAAGTAATTAAAAAATATATCGTGAATACCGCTACGAGTTTCAAACTCGTGAACTCTTGTTTGGCAGCCGGAACATATAGAAAGACAAATATGATTGTTCATGTATAAGATATACCAGGGTTTCTACAATGCCATGGTGTTGTTGTTTTCTTTCTTCTTTCAAGTCGGAAATGATGTTCTTATTTTTGCAGTTAATTTCTTTCTATCTTAATTTGTTTATCAGTTCAATAACAAATGATTTGTTTGCGTAAAATCTTTGTTTTACAAAAAGTGATATATTGGTAATTTTTTAAAATATCTTCTAAATGCTACATATCCTGTTAGCCAGACAAATAATTTTCCTTAGTCCATATTTTCTTGATCTGACTATATTTAAGAACTATAGTTTTGATATATCTAATTTCTGTTGTTGGTTCCATTAATTTAGTTATATTAATGATTCTGTATATCCCACGCATTTGTTTCAACGTATTCGCAAAGAAATATATATTATTCACACAGACTCCCTTTTATCTAGTTTGTTTTTTTAATGCTTTCTCAAATATTTTTTAATTTATAATGTCTAAGATGTTGAATTATTTAGTCATCCCTCCATCATTATTTTATGAGTTTCGCTGCGGATGTAATGTAACTTCCCTTCCTGTATGAACTTGATTATTTCTTTCTCAAAGGTTATCTTTCATAGTGTCATTTAAGTCTACCTAGATAAACATATACCATATGTTAATATACATATGTCTGAGCGACCTGCATTCAAACCATTATATTCAAAATTGCACGTGCCTACAATTGTAAGTTAGTTCGTAGTTTTTCTCAATTGTGTTGAATTTATAAACTCTTAGATCCCCCCACGCCCCCCCCCCCAAGTCACTCCAAAACCTTTTACAAGTTTCGTTGCAAGTTCTGGTTCCCCGCCAGTTACATATTAACATAATTTCATTTGTTTGCATGATTAATTTTAGATCATCTTGCTTTCCCGAAGTCTATAAATTCGTTTTCTAAATGTTTGAAGGTGTAGGCATTGGATGTAAAATTTGTATTAGTCATAAACGTGCTGTACTATTTATAGTTCCTTTCTGAGGTTTGGGAGTTAAATTCTCTTTACATTTGTATTGATATGTATTTTTATTCGGAGGTCTTCTATTGTTAAACGTTCTATATTAAATTTTGTCGTGCATATATAAGAAACCATATATATATGTAACTATAATATATTATGTCAAACGCCTTTTCTTGATGTATATGATCAAGGCCCCCTCCTTTCCTTTAGTTTCCAAACAATAAATCGCTGTTTTTAAGGTTAGAATTTTGCTATGAATATAATATTAATCAAGTTTCCGACACATGTTTCAATTCTGCTAGAAAGGATCTTACTACGTATTTTATAGCCTATATTTAAAAACGATATCGATATCCAACTCGTTAAGTCTTTTCCATCTCCATAGAAGTGTTTCTATCCCTTCTTTCATCGGGGACGTCATTTCATTATTTAATAGAATATTAACATATCATATCTTTAATATTGGAATTAAGAGATACTTTAGTGGAATATATAAATATGTCGTTCAGCCACCAGATCCAATTGATTTTCCTTTATGGAGTTGCTTGGATGCTGCAATTATTTCATTTGATATTATAAGTTTTTCGCATTGAGACCTAGAGTCCTGTGGGATTTGCGACAATTATATATTCCCATCGTATTCGTCTATTTAGTTTGTTCCATATGCTTGCGATTTCCTGTTCTTATTTATCCCATGCTTTGCATCCTTATTGCTTTAATATATACTTTTGAGAATTCTCCTTCCCCTATTTTGTGCCAGTTTATTTGTAGTCTTATAAAGCTTCGTACTTTCATCACTTTTATTTTATACTCTTCTTTTTGTATTTAAATATCTATTATTGTATTGCATTATCTTTGCCTTCCCCGTCTTATGATTTGTTTGACTTGACAATATGTTTCGGTTAGTGATTTATTTTTCTTCTTAATTCCCCTCATCAGCTCTTCCATTAGGTTTTAATATTCCCTATTTAATAAGATTTCTAGCAGTATTTTAAGTATGGATTTGTATGCTTCGTCTTCTATAACTGGGTTGTTTGATTTATATAGGTTATGGCAAAATCTTGCCCAGCTTCACTTGGTAAAAGGTAAATCATAGCTAAATTAACGGTCGAATAATTCAGTTTTCTTGCATTTCTTTGCAGTTTTGACTGCATTATACACATCTGTATTTCAGGATGCCTGAAACAACTACGATCAGTACACGTACTGATGAAAATAAAATTCAAACTTTGGCTTGTTATTATGGTGTATTTTTGTTACAGCTAGCAACACTGTATATGAATTGGACGGTGAGGACAGCATTTGAAACTAGGAAAGTCAGCCAAGTTTAAAACTTTCATCAAACGTTAAAAAAATTGTATTTGTCAGTAAATTGTTTAAAGATAGTATATATCCTGTGGGTTGTCCCCTTGACACACAACTTTGGAAATAGTTCAGAGAGCTTCTCCATTTACCAGCATGGATATAAAATAAAGGTATGCTGTTGATCGATAGAGGGTATTTGCTTCTATCGAGTGAATAATGGATACATTTCATTTCTTGTGGATGGAATATATCCGTTTTTCACTCAATACAAGCTGGTTTTACTTTATATTCCGCTCGAACGTACTGGCTAGCCAAATGTATACTAAACTGAAGTAGAAGCTGTCTTACTGGATAATGTCGGCTGATCACCATTTATTTTCTGCGAATGTTATTCTTGATATTTGTATAGTGGTTTTATAGGTCTGAACATAAAGTAATACAGTATCAAAACCAACTGACTGATACACAGTGTTATTATAACTATAAAACTGTTTGCTGTATGATCTCAGAATTAGGTAACAAATCAGGCAACATAAGGAAACAAACCCAACAAGTTTAGTAAATTTAACATTTAATTAAGTTATCAAAGTTAACGCACAAAATAAAATTGTAAAACGAAAATACATAATTATAAATTGAACGCAAAATAAATTCTGACTAAAGTTTTAATAATGTCCAAAGGAATGAAATATTCCATATAAATTTCAAATCAATGAATGTACTGGTCTGCCAACAGTCCTGACATGTCAAAATTGTGTAGATGATAACTCATTTATATAATTAACAAGATTTCCAAAATTAATATTATAGTCCAAAGAGTACTTTTTATTTCCAGATAGACATCCGAAAATATGTTTTCTCTCCAATAATATATAAACACAATATAAATTATATTAGAAGTCTTGATCGTACGACAAGTACACTATCAATAAGAATGATATTCTAGCTATAAGCAGACGAAAACCTATTTCAGTGCATCGTTGTTGATACTGTTACCTGACAATTTACCATGCTCCAACGTCGTAAAAGAACCAACCTGACTTACCCATATATATATACGTGTGTGTGTGTGTATACCGTCAATGTGACGGTAAGTAGTACATGAGCTGACGTATACCAGAAGTCCAGAAGTCCAGACGGTCCAGAACAAATATACCATTCTCATAATATAGGTTGGATGAATTCTATGCAATATCAATTGCTATAGCTAAAACGATATAGGTGTATGAATCTAACTATTATGTAATATTATATGCCCGTAAATTCAGGTGGTCAGGACATTTTGCCCTGGTCACAGGTTGATTTGCTTTTTATTAAATAATATAAATCCCCTGTAGTAGGTGACTGACATACAGCTGATGTCTTTAGAAATGATATTGGTTTATCCGACTGGTCTATTACATAAGATTCTTTGTTCTTAAATGCTGGAGTTCAGGACACCTTCCTCTGGAGAAAGGTATATTTCGTTTTATTTCAATGTCCCATAAACATTTATATTCAGTGGCAGTCAAACATGGTTGAGTTGTTTGATATCAAGTACGTAATATAGCAATACATTAAATATGTATGCCTGCTCTTACTATGTAACTATTTTATTTAAATGCATGACACATTTCCTTTTGAGTTTCTACAGAGAATAGTCTTGGAAGACGTCAAATGTACACAGCAATTCAATAATGGCTTGGCCGGGAGATACTTTTAAGAACATATTTCCAATAATTCTATAGAATTTGTTCTTTTTATTTAGGATATTTTTTTGTGGTTATTATTCCATCAGGCACAATCTCTGCAATTTGTTACGACCATATGGGCACAAACCTAATAATAAAAAGAAGAGAAACAGTTTAGTAAAACGTAGCAAATAATTTAAATATTAATGTTTTGACATGAAAATTATAAAGGTACTTACAGTACCAGTAACTTAGTCCACAAAACCATAAATAAGTTCGAAAAGAATGACACGCTCCTTGTAAACTTCAGATCCAAAATTATAGCGGTCGGCCAGCAGTCATGGCATGTCAATATGTCAATATGGCGTAATAGAGAACGCCTTTTAATAATTCGCAAAAGTTCCATAATAGCAATATTGTCCAAAGAGCATATTCCCTCCCACTGAATAATCTAAACGAGTCTTTTTCCCCTCAAATAGCACCTTAAAAACAGACTGCATTACAACTCGTACAAAAGATATAAGAACAGTGTATGCTGGATAACAAGCTCCAGCTGATGTCTACGATTTTACGTGTAAATGTAAAGAGTTTTCCTATATTAGATCACGAATGGTGCCAAACTTTATTCTTTAAGATATTAATGGGCATAGTTCCCAGATAGACTGAATATGGGTACAATAAATGTGTGTGTATGTATGTGTGTGTGATTTGGATTTTTAACGTAACTTTAACAATTTGCAGTTATATCGCTACTATGTCTGCAGAGTGTCAGTTTATAGTGATGTCTAGCACCGGGACATCATGCCGCAGACATGCAACATGATGTCCACCCAGTCACTGTATTATGACAGCAGGCCGACCAATCCTAACACTAACATCTTAATGCTGAATGCCAAGCGAGGCAATAATTAGTTCTAGTTTTGTAAGTCTTTAGTATGACTCGGCCGGGATCGAACCCACAACACTACATCCGAGGCCGACGTTATAAACATTATGCCACATAAAAGGTTTGTATACTAGATAGCTGAGATGCAACATGCACCAACGTGTCTAGCTTTGTGCCCATCATTATTACAGGATCATTACAAGATAGATATCATGTTTAATAAACTTGTCCTGTTAATTTCATAGTAAACGCTCAACATAAACTATGAGTTTAAGGTAGTATTATATGTGACATCTCATGGTTGGAATGTATTACCATGTTTTAGTGATTGATACAAATGGCCAAGATATGAACAAAATATATATATTTGCTTCATAATGTCTTCTGCTAAAATTTCAGGTTAAGGTGAAATATGTTCCGTCTTAGACCTAATACATTTTAATCATCAATGACTGGACACACATTGTATTCAGTATCGCCTATTTATGTTATGATAATCCACTAGTTATTCTGGCTAACTGATCATTTATAATATCAATGTTTTGTTCTATGAGTAAAATCAGCTGTGTCATGAATGCATACATAAAAGTAGGGTTCATACACGCTGCACATAATCTGAAAAATAACACAAAGATAAATTTATAAAGAGAATAGTGGCCAACGTGGGTTGAATGTGGCTCAACTAGGCTTCTGACGAATATTAAGACCACTCACTCACCCCATCTCTTTTGGAAATGGAATGCATATTGGGCTTACTTGGTGGTATGAGGCAGCTAAAACATAGCACCGAAGTAATGTTGCATTGGATTAAAGAGTTTTATCTCAGATACACATTTTTATATTTTTTAAAATAATATTACAGTTGGATGTCATTTTCCCACATGTAATTCCTGAAAGATTTAAAAGGTGACCGACAACCTACGACTTGAAAACAAATCTGTATCAGAAAATACATTGCACAAGCAAAATTAATTTATGGTTTCCCAACATATTAGGTAAATTGCTTCATTCAAACCAAACGACAGTTGTAAAATTACATATGAAAATAGACTAATGAAATAAGTGTTTGCTAAAGTATATATGCCACAAAATGTACATGTAGCTCGCGTGCCAGCCCACCGGTAGGCTTAAAAAAGGTCAACCAAACAATAGAGGCCAGAGAGAACAATACAAAGACACGCTGAGTATATCACTGAATAACTTTGCAATTATCTATAACACGTGGAAGCAGAGGTGGTAGCACACTACCCAGGACAAGGTTGTTTGGCGCTCCTGCATCCGTAAAGATGATGCAGTGTGCAAATGAAGGCAAGGATTATAACCTTAGCATAGGCAGTTCAGGAAATTTCTAGTCAGTAACCCCAAGATCAGCGCTGCTTACTTCCCCTGTCCCGCAATGTCACAAAACATTCACGGCGCACATCGGTCTCATTAGTCACCTATGCATACACAGATCATTCGTTTCCGCTACAACAATGACTGACTAAAGAAGTCCTCATCGGCTTCAAGAACTAAGAAGCCACTAAGTTCAATATTATGTCATTAAGACCTAACTTTCACAGTAGCTACGACCAACAATGCTTTGATGTGTTTGGGATTTACCAAACGGTTTATTGTTTTTCTTTGACGATTATGACTGGATGTAATTGCCAGGATAATATCATGGTCACCATTGGCTAGATGTAGCTTCTTTCAATACCAGTTAAGAACTATCTCCATTCCATACACCCGACATCAGTTTGTTCCAAATGAAGTAAAATGGGAAACCAACTTATAGTAGCACTATATTTTTAAAAGATACCTCTTAATTTTATGACATTAAAGTGTGTATCAATTTACCAGGTTAACAGACCCCAACAGTTTTTGAATTACACAAGTCAAACATGATTAACATAAGGTACAACTAATTTTCATGGAAATATCTAACAGCTGAGCAATGACAGAAAAGCTATAACCAAATCGAGAAAATTATACATGTTCATCTTACTTTTAAAATGAGTGGGCCTCCTCTTCGATGTCGATCACTACCCCTCACAGCAGCCACCCACTCTTTGCGGCCCTTGACACTGATGGGTTTGTGTTCAAAGGTACCCCTATATAAAGGGCACCCTTTAATGTTACCAGCGGACAGCATATTCGTGCAAATATGTAAGACTAAAGTACAGGTACCAATAAGGTTAATATTATAGCACTAACACCGAGGTTTACGGGAAATAGGGTCAACAATGATGGTATAGAGTTTTGAGTTTAACATAGTGGTGTAGTTGATTTTCTTTGATAATTACAACTGGATGTAATTTTCAAGATCATAACATAGTCAGCAAGGAGGAAATATAGAATTTGTCGAATAACATAGAAAAATGACCTTAAATATAACAGGGTAATAGACGAAGACCAAAAAGTCAAGAATCAGTAGAAGGATAAGCTATGTTAAATACAAGGCATTTCGTCGACTCTGTCACATAATTAGGCAAATAAATAACTTGGTTTTGCCTTAGAACTCTTTGACTATTTCGCGTTGTACATCCGTACAACGTTATCTAGGGTGGATAGGTGTTTTTCCATGTAAGCTACTGTATTATGTACCTCGCCAGAAATTACTTGTGACGAAGGAACATTAATAACATGATATGCACGGGTATTTTACCCTGACTTTTGCTCACTCTCCTATGGATTTAAGGAAGATCAATCTCTAAAACCGACACTGGTCGTTTTGGATCACGTCAAGGAGTGTACGCTCTCCATTGTTCTATAGCCATAGGGGTAAGTATTAAATTTACGTTTCATTTGATAAGCGAAGCTTATTCTGTTTGTAATGTCTTATCGCGTAATAATGCATTTATTACAACGCAGATTTGAACTTTGAATTACAAGTCACTATTAGAGGTTAAAGTATTATCGGATATCTAGAGATTATACAGAAACTATTATTATGACCAATTTGGTTTTATTATAGCTGCTTGTGTCGCTTGCTGTGATTGTGACTGTCATTGTGATTGTGACTGTGAATATGACTAGATATGTCTGAAGCTGTCTGAAGCTGTCTAAAGTTCTTTAGAGCTGTTTGGAGTTTCCAGAGTATTTAAGGCTGCGTGCTGTCGATACGTATGTATGTACTTACGTATGTCTGTGCCACGGATGTAGAGGTAGCAAATTCAAAAGGGTGCTGTATGCTGTCTGTACGTGTATACGTATGACTATACATGTGGTGGATCCATAAAGGGTGCGAGCTGCCGATAAGAGTGTGGACCAACCCAAGGAATCGTGCCACTGTACAAGGGGTCTAGAAGCATACGTTTGGTTCAATTGTTGTTCCAATTGCATTTTTATGTTCATAAGATTATTTTGCATCTTAGTTGTGTTCATAAGATTATTTTGAATCTTAATAGGAGTTCATATTCGAGATTATGCGAATCTCTCTTGTAGTGTAAACTACTGTTTGAAGCGTATATGCAGTCCATGAGGTTTCTTGGATCTGTACTTCATATTGATGTAATATTTTTGGTTTATTTTCGATGTGTCAATGTTGTGTAGAGTGATCTGAGTCAATCATATGTTGAGAGCATGAGAGAATCATTGTATTTTTACATCATATATTTTTCTTTATTAATTCTTTTATGAATTCCCATCTTTCTCACATTGTGTTTGTTTAATTCACTTAGTCTGATGACCCACTCAGATTATATTCTGCTACAGACTCTACAAAATTAATGCCTACATAATTAAGTTGCAGTGCTGAACAATAAGCAACATAGGAATAAATCATTGCAACATTTTAACACAATATTAAAAAATGGAGAATTAGTACTTCAGAAGAAAAAAATAGAGGTTGTTGAACTTAATGGCAGTTGGTAGAGTTCAAGAGTTCTTGACGAAAAAATGTGTTGTTGAATCTTTAAAAATGAAAACGCCAAACACCACTAAACAAAGCCCAAATCCAGATTTAAGTTTTTCCTTACATGTGTTGTTGAGAAGACCCGAAAATATATGTCGTAACAGAAATTGACAATATAGAGCGGCACTGGTAAAATGCAGTCAGTGGGATGATAATCATTTTGAATGTCATGCACTGTTTATATCAAGATTTAATTGACGTTAACTTTATAATGGTATTGCTATGCGCATTTCAACAACTATGACTTTAGGACAGGAAGAATCGATTAATTATTAATGCTACAATTACATGCTACTTTTAAAGAAAGATATTAAATGCTTGGAAGATATTTGTGGATTTCTTACTACACAAACGTATTGGTCACAAACATAGGTCCCTCTTTAAAGGCTATCATTCGTTTTTGGCAACTTTCCCGGTGCAGAATAAGTGGAGGACAACTGTATAAATAATTTATATAAACGAAATTATTAAATGGCAGATACAATTTTGGACACAATATTGAAATCATAAAAATTGGCAAATGTGTTATGTGCCAATCAAACTATTATCAAATATACCTGAAGCTATTGGTTGAATAGAACATCTCTTTAATGTCAACCCCTTCTGGTAAGATAACGCAGTCTCTCAAGACAGCTGCTTGACCAGTTTTCAAAGAGGACATTTGCAAAGGAATGCATACAATAATTGTGCATGCAATATATTCTTCATGCAAAATTATATTAAATCATTTCATTCATCTAAAATAAATGTACATAGCAATAAAGATATATATATATTTAAACCTTTGTGTTTAGTATGACTCCATACGTCTGTGGTGTTGATCTGTTTCTGTATCTATTTTGTAGTTATGAATATTTATGAAAAGACTGGCTTATTAATAATAATCATGCCACTAATATTTTGCTGAATTTATTGTCAATGTCAGATGAGTTTCCTTTCATACGTCAGCCTGTAAAAGTAAAGAAAGGTCACAGAACAATTATATGCTATGACCAGCCCAAATTAGCTGCAATTGGCAACCACGTCCTAATTATGAAATAGATGATTTGAAGTTTCTTTTTCTCATGGATTTATGATATTACTTTCGAAAATGTGAATCTCACACACGGCTAGAAACATGAATTTGTTCTTAACAAAACTCTTTCTTTCACTGGTTAAAATCTCAGATTACAGCGGTGTATAAACTGCAACGATTTTGTATCCTTTGTTAAATATATCAATGCAAAATATATAAATTGTATAATATACGTATATTAAGAACTTCTCCCATAATAATAATAATAATAATAATAATAACCATTAGCATTGAATTGAATAACTGACTAAAGCTACAATGTTTACAAATTCAAATTGCTAAATATATAGTTGCTTCCTAAAAACGTTTAAAATACTAATTTGTAAACATTTAAATGAACATTTCAATGAACATACACGTGAGTCACTAAAATCCAAACCACCCGGTACAATTAAAGATTATATGTTCGCATCTTTCAATATAAGGATTCTTCAGTTGAATATTACTGTTGATACTTTTCACAAAGAATTTACAATTTTCACATCAAACATGGCATCACCAGGAAAAATAGAATTAAAAAGACCTGGTTGCACTGTACATTGCACATCATAACACATAATTAGTTACTTATAAGGCTGATTAAGAATCATTTCAGCTATATAGTGTTCCAAAGTCTGTTTGATTATCTTCATATTTTAAATAAATACCAAATCAAGATTTTAGTCATAGTTTCCTGTACACTGCAGATAATACCGAGCATAAACATGCATGTCCATACAGTACACGCAATTGCATTTATTTGTTGCATTATTCACCTCAATTGTACAATATAGTTATTCTAATTTTTTATTTTAAATACAGAATCTTTACAAATGAAAATGCCAAACATCGCTAAACAAAGGGCAATTCCACATCTAAGTTTTTCATTGAATGTTAACATGATAGCAACAAAATACAGCAGGTTGATGCCTGAAAGGATATGAAGTCTATCAGTTAGAGCAAACATAGCTTCTTTGAATCCCTACAACTGCATTTCAGTCAGTTTTCTTTGTTTATTAGCAGTAAAACAACATTATATTCTCTTGGGATGGTGAAATATAATTAGTTTCATTCTCCATTCTATCTTTACAATTTACAACCTACTTGGAAGTGTACCACAATTTCCCGTTCCATCTTCTTGTATGAATGATTTGAATATATGAATTAAAATCGAGGTACCCTTTGTGGTCCATCGCACATATGTGTGTGCTGGAAAGGAAAAAATATAGGTGAATTTTGATTAGCCCTTAAAGTACTAAAAAGTTATTAAAAGTGCTATAAAGTTATTAAGTACAATGGAAATAAGAGATTGAGTTGCAATAATATGTATTTCATGAGAATGACCCATTTGTTCCAATCCATCCAATTCCTCAAATTTAACTGTTTAATTTCAACAGCAGAGAGGAGGAACAGACCTTTCGCTACAAAGTCATTTTTGAAACAATAAAGCTTTCTAAGAAAATGAAAAAATAAGTTCAATCACGCCGCACCAAAGCCTCTAACCTGCCGAGAGTTGCTCTAATTGGGTTAGTTTGTTTTGTTACTTTATTTTTGTCTTTAGTGTTTTTCTAAATGTGCATGTTTTCGTTTATCCGCCGGACGGTTTGTTGAGGTATCACCATCTCTGCTGCTATGATTTGATCCTTCTTTTAGAAACCAAATATTTTATCAAGGCTGATATAATGCGTGTTATTGGGATATGTAAAAATGTTGTTATAAACATGTCCGTGGTAGCCTCCGCTCCCGAAAAGAAGTCAGAATAAATCTTAAGCATGTCCATATCTAATGTACACCAGGTTTGATAAATGTTTCTTAGAGTATGTCTATCATCTCCGTTAAACACAAGCAAAATAGTACAATTATCTATGATCATTTTTGGTATGTGTGAGTATCGCTGGATAGATATATAACATCAGTGTTTCTGTGTCTGCCTCGAGAAAATATTCGTGCTGAAGTTCTTTGTTTGTCAATCATTACGTCGTCGAATAATACGAGATTATTAAAAACCCGTTCGTCTACGGACGGTTCTTCATTAATATCTGTTATTAAATTAATAATGCCATCGCCATCTTCATTTAACCATTTTGCATTTCATTAAATTCTTTAAGCACATCGTAAATTCGCTGACAAACAACTGACGGTGCTACCACTTGAGCAATCTCATAAACAAATTATGTAATATTTGCATTTTACCAGACCCAGATGGACCTATTATTATCATTCCAATATAATTCGCTAATGCTGAAATAAGTTTTACTTACTGGCTCTTGTATTCGTGTCGCTATTGGATCAATGACGTCCGTTTTATGCAAATATAAACAATAATATGGATATATATTGCGATCGATGCCGATCACCCACGCGTACGCGTGAATTAGCAACATTAATGACCAACAAAAAATGCTCGTTCACTTACAGGTACATGTGCAAAATCTTGTGCATGTGAATATACATGTATATCCCTTGACAAGTCAATGCAAATTGGTGGTGATATCCCTGCTTCATTAGGAAAATTACCAGGAACTCCATTAGTTAAATACCCAAGAGAACAAAAGCATCTTAGGGGATATAAATATTGCGTCATTGAACCCGACCTAATATTGTTGAG
Source organism: Sinohyriopsis cumingii (assembly GCA_028554795.2). Classification (NCBI taxonomy): domain Eukaryota; kingdom Metazoa; phylum Mollusca; class Bivalvia; order Unionida; family Unionidae; genus Sinohyriopsis; species Sinohyriopsis cumingii. The sequence continues at coordinate 848,400 of JAPYKE020000267.1, read as the reverse complement.
CAAGATAAAGCAAACCCTGTCCAATATCCCTTAAACGCGAATGATAAAGAATATCACGTTCATGATGTAGCTTATAAAAGTAAAGATTTAGAAAAAGGACATGTTTTAGACGTAAAATTAATTAAAGCATTAGATTCTATACAAACAAATGTTTCAGCGTATCCTTAGCTAATGTCTTGGTAAGATCTTTCAAAGAAAGGTTCATTATTATTTGAAGCCGGTAATTAGTCATCCGATTATTGAAATACAGCTCGCACATCTACTATTCTGATGAATTTCTATGTCATGATACATTCAGCATAGAAATCAAAGTCGCGCTTAGTTTTTCCTCGCTCTGTTTGTACTAACTAATATATTTCTAACTATATCTTTGTCAATAACATCGCTATTGCCAGTAGTTTCTGTGAGGTCTATGACAATTATCTGCATATGAGATATTCTTCTGACTCGAGACACTGCGATATAAACTAAGTTTGACCATTCGATACGATCACTGACGATCCAAACATTTGCGTTATTCCTAGTTCGACCACATGCAGCGTATGAGGGTCATCTATTAGCTCCGGAAGACCAACAGCTCATTCAGGAAGTATACGCGCATTCGTTGTAAACTTTCTTCCAAACCCTACATACATGCCTGATATCTCCTAAGTACCAGGGAGTACGTATGTGCTCTACAGCCACAGAACTAAATAATTCATCGATTTCATGTTGATCAACGTTAACATTTTTTTTTATCTTGCTGAACATTTTTGTTCTTTCCCCCACCCACATTTATGTGGCTGCCAGATATACAGCAAGTTCAATGTGCCGTTTCTCTGTTCAATGTGGTTGCTGCCTCTAAATAATATGTGTATTATCAGCTATGTCTCGTTGTTCAGTTTCTAAGTACGTTTACTCGTTATACTTTTTCCAAACAGTTATCTTATGCTGTAAATACATTTCACATTTTTTGTTCACTACTATCATTTAAGTTCATTACAAAGTCGGAACAGTGGCCTGCACCAACCACGTTATTCGCCTTTGTTTTAAATATGAACATATGCTTTGGCTTTGTAATATTTGCACGACTGACCCAAGTGATTCTGTCTTTTCACTCCCTATCTTCCTTTCGATTTAATTGGGCTGGTGTGTGCACATTTAATTATACAATCTCATCAAACAATTTATGCATGTGAAGGAATTAAACATGTTAAATACTGCATGGAACATTCGTAATGCACTGATGTGCCGGAGTGACATGTGCAACACGACTGGCAATGAGAGGAGTTAAAATAGTTATTTTGTTAAACAAAAAGATGTCGATATCACGAGCATGTTTTCAGTACTTTACAATGCAAAAATGTTAGAGTTGATTACTGTTAAGTTGAAATCCTTGTATGATAAATATGCGATGAAATAGCTTCTGAAACACAAACTGAACAAATAGACCTTTGAACGAGTGGAGAGTAATATTACAGAAACGCCTTACTTATTTCTTTCATTCGAATAGCTTTTAACCTGATAATTTCATTTTTGAATCCTTTCTTGTACATCTTACAAAATTATACGACGCATATGGCAATTTACGGTAATGATTGAACCTCTGTATATACACAACCTGACTGGTATAAAGCGACATTCATGATCCCCACCAGTTATGGTGTGGCAAAGTCATCATGCATACACCAATGCTTTACGATTGCATTTGACGTCCTTTTAAAGATTTAAAGATACCTTGATAAAAACAATTGCATGCTTCTACATGCAACACATTTGTCGCTGCCTTATGAAATCATATATATTGAAATATGTCAATGATATATGAAAACTTGTTTTCCTCATTTTTAAGATGAATTAAAAAGCATTTGCAAGAAAACCGATCGGTTTCAACAATTATTATGTTCCGTGGGCATGTACAAGATGTGTGATATGCTGTTCTTCGTAATGACCTGTCAATCATTGTGGTCATTGTGGTCTTCGTGAAACATTTAATTGGCCTATTGTTTCTGTAACATTCCGTAACACATTTTAATGTATGACTAAAATACAAAGTTCCAATGGTTAAGAGTTTAATGTAACATACTGAACTAGAACGGTAAGTTAATTATGCCACTCCTCTTTATATCAGTGAAACCAATCAAAGGTCTACAAGCGATACTGCAACTCTCCTAAAATTATGTAAATTTTTTATTACGGGGCTCGAACGGGTCTGGTTTCATCAACTATTTTACTTTCATGGTCTGTCTGAAAAATGGATTCCAATAATCCGTAAGGTTGAAAGCAAACATATTTCATCCAGTTCTTTCATTCTTGACGTATGCTTAAAATTAACCAGGTGAATAAATAGCTTGTTTAAAGGAGTATTCATTTACCTTGCAGTTTAATTATTGTTTTCCATACAAATTGTTGCAAGTTCATTGATGCATATCTTTTTGGTGGTCAATAATTGTAGAACATTAACTAAAAGCATATGTTAATCCGAAAGAATAACAACACATTCGCCGATGAATACAAGATCTGGATGACATATGTCAAAAACACATTCTGATTATACTTTTATTGTACTCTGATGGTCAAAGTAGACGGTTACGGCAATGTCTGCTGACCTAGTTTATCATTGTAACTGGCAAACCTATTATACAGTACTTAAGGTTTACAGGTTTGATCAAAATTGAATCATAATGCCACAGTAGAAACGTGTAATCTACGTAAAAGCTAACCCATGCGTCTATCATTGATTAACCCATATTGTTACAGTAAAACACCAACAAACACATATTATATCAGTTTGGAAGACAAAAATCACTTACTTTCAATTATTCGCACGCAACATGAAAGACTGACAAAGATTGGAAAATGAGTGCATAATTGCTTTGTTAAAGGGAACGGTGATATATGATCGATGTACTTTCCACTGTGTTTTCAAGTGCAGATAGGCACATCAGTCGTATATGTCGTTAATACAATTAGGTTAGAATCATGCACCACGCTGTGTGCCCTAGTGTTCTTAAACCCAAGACTGTGATGCCATAATTGATATTAATGAAAGATTATCTACGATCTTACCTGCAAGCAATAAACGAAAAACCAATTATCTAACTGAGTGTAATGTATCGTTACAGACTGAATTTTGATCGTCATTCCCACAACAATATATAAGGAGTGATGTAATTCTTTGTGAAGCAGGACATTCAAAGTATCACGATGGGATTAATTTGGAATTAGCCAGGGGTTTGGCATCCGATGTTTCTGACCTTCACTGCTGATTAAAACAAATCGCAAGATATATAAACGAGGGTTTTCGAAGCTTCTCTTTAGTAGCTTGAAACAGGATCGAATATACTTTCTCACGATGAAGGTCCCTGTCGCTTGGTTGATGTTTGTAATTTTGCTTGGTATCGACTTTCTAAGAGGTATGTATTCAATCGTTATGTGAGGTTACATTCAATTTTATATACGATATAAAGGTAATTTACTTGTTGTTTATTATTCGAAATCACAAAGCCATGATTAAAATTTCAAAATTTCTTATCTTGTTGGTCTACCTTTGTTTTATAAAGTATCGTATAAAGGGTTAATTAGATTGCTTGTGAATGATGTTCGGTAAGTTTTGAAAGTTATAATTTCGGAGATGAAGATAACTGGCCTTTCAAAGGGTTTACTATGTCTTTAATTTGTCAATTAATTTCATTTTAATGAGTGTGGAATAATTATGATTGAATAATGCGTCAGTTATGAACTCTAACGAAATATAACTTATTTATTGGATGTGTTCAATGCAATCGAATGAATTCTTTCTCTGGCTGAAAACGGAAAAGGGCTTGTACATTGTATTATTAAGTATATTTTCTTTGATTGAAAATTGTGAGACTGATTTAGCAAATTGTTGATTTAAATATCTGCCTACTAAGAATATAATGGCCACTTCAATAAATATTATAAATAAATATAGAGACACAATGCGCAGTAATCATGAGTGAGAGAGAAACAAACTGGGCTGGATGAAAACCTTGAAACTGAACGTACACCAAGTAACCTAAAAAGTATGTTTCATCGTAAAGGTATATTTACACTTCCCTTGGGATTTATACACTTACTGTTCGTAATACTATTGATGCGAAGTTTTAATAGCCTGTCGACACTATTCGTTATATATCTAGGTTAAGATGCACGCATACAGAAAGGTATATATTACTGTATTATTGTTGATTCCTAAGCCTAATATAATGGTCTAAAATCGATTGTTATTGATTGAATCTGGAAATATCAAAACAGACATCTCTATCTCTCTCACTTTCTTTCTTTCTTTCTCTCTCACGCTCTCTCTCGTAAGTTTAGGTAACGCAAAACAAGCACTTAAATCAACTGTAAGATATTTTAATTACCTCCAATCCATGCTACATTCCAGTTCGTAAATTGCAAACGTGATTGTGATTAGCAATACAAGGCAAAGAACAACATTTTATGGAGGTCTCACCCGGCAGGAATGAGACTTGTTCATTCATTTTTCAAAACACAGAATTGTATCGTATCAATGGACAAATATATGTATTTGTAGGCGATATAAGTACAGGTCATGCAAGGTATGTACGCTGTATCAATTATATACCACCTCATTTCAATTACATATGTATACACAGCAACTTCTCATGATTAGCCTAACACCAGTTTAAGCATCCAAATCACTATGCCACAGTAATTTATTGTCTTGCTAACGTTTGACATCCATGTTATTTTCCAGGCATAGACGGGGCCTACCTCTTCAAGCGGACAAGTGTATATAGTAAAGATACCGAAGAAGAAGAGCTGAATGTACTACGTCAAGAGTTTGAACTTTATGACACAGACAAAAACGGGTATTTGAATTGGGAAGAGTACAGGTTCGTGCTAATCTAAATATATTATCAACATTACGAACGTTAGTATATAGTATACCTTCGATGTGATGACTACTTCATTTGTCATACTATTTATCTATCAACTCGGTTTTCTCATTGATGAAAACCACTATTTAATATCAGTCTGGATCAAAACGGACACGTGAGTCGTCGCATTAAGATGCTAGAGATTTATGTCAAATATTATAGTGAAAGAACCGTAGAATTTATAATATTTTCTTTTATATAGATACATGTCACGATAGGTTATTGCAATGAGTACCATTTGTATAGTAGTTCGTCCAACAAGTCGATGAGGACCACTTGAGTGTTTTGTATGAACAAACGGTCTAAGGGTGATTAGGTGGTCGATTATGCCAATGTGCTTCCTGAATGTTATGTGGCATTGTGGACATGGGATGGAAGCAACGGTGATTATGGGGTTACCGGCTTGAAATTTCCTGGCCTGCCTAAGTTGTTCTGCCGCGGATGTCCTTTCGGCTTTGCAAGATGAAGCACATTTAGTAATGAAAAGCGTCCAAAGACATGGTAATACGACCATGTAATGGTCAGTCTGCTCCCGCGTGTCGTTACTAATGAGTAATTTCTTCAGTGATTTATTTATGGTGTCCTTCTATCATTTCATCTAACCTCCACTGCCGCGTTTTCCTTGTTCAAGCTAGCCATAAGAGATACTTTGGGAGCCGGTGGTAAACCATGCGAGCGACAATGGCTGCCATCGCAACATTTATTGCACCAAGATGATGCAGCTACTGGGAAGGCAAACTCGGGCACAGACCTGGGGATTCAGTCTTTCTCATGTAATTTTGAATGATTCCAAAATTAAGGTGTGCAAAAGAAGTGTTTTTATAGACAACAGCACTATAGAACAGTTGCACTTTCTGAATCAATTCCTTCGTTTGGGGTGTATAGGTTGCAGAGGTCATATGGAGTTTTTAGTTTCATGCTTAAGAAAGGCACCTATAACCATCATGAAAATATATTATATTCATTGTTAATGTACTCGTCATAGCTTAGGTCAATATTTTGACTGATATTACTGCTTGTAACTTGATGTTCTGGTCAGATCATTCTCAGCTAATTAAGTTGCAATTATTGAAATATGTCGTTTTGACACAGCCCTCTAAGTTTCCGCGGTATTTACATTTGATGTGACCATGACATTACTTGTCAAAAGTTGTTGTCATTGCTAAATCAAACCCCACACTGTTATCTATAAGATTCGTAATTTCCTTACATGGACTTAAGTATTTGTAATCTTCTACATGTAAACATGATTTTATAATTCAAAGTTTAACTGCCGGTCGGTAAATATAATTATTTATAAGGAGAGAGATTGAAAGAAAGTCAGAATAAAAAGTTAGAGAGAATTGCCAATATAAATCAAACATAATGTGTCATCCCTAGATTATATAGAAGAATGCTTGATACTACTAGGCATTAATATTATTTAATATAAACAACACCATCGTGCAGAATAGAGATAATTATGGTGCAATTATTGCTTAATTCACCTGGAAGCGTACCTATTGTCAGCATAATTCATACTGAACTATACGTTAAGCATCTTCACGGCATACACATATGATATTACCTAGCGAAAGCGTCAGCAGTATTTTATATTCCTTAACCCAATCCAAATATTATATTCTTGTGTAACTTTTATTTTAAAGTGCTTCTCTGGTGGAATATGAAAAACCGAGTCCAGCAGTAATGTTTCACTTTACGGATGTTGATGGAAATAATCTAATAAGTTTTGAAGGTAATATCTTAATAGCTGCAAGTTTTTGAAACACGTCTTCTGCTACAACTACTACTACGTTTGGTTTTGTTTGGAATGGCAGTGTATTGTGCGATAACAATTTAAATTCATCCTCCAATCCGTTTCAGCTTTCACCAAACAAAATATCCGAATCAAGCCAAGGTTGTGGTTATGCAGTATTGCATTAAGCGAGTTCTCCAAAAGATATTTAATTTCTCTTTACCCTAAAACTTAAATATTCCCTCATTAATTATGCTTAATACGCATCGAAATGATTGTTATAATAATTCATGTATTTGAAATGGATTTTAACTTCCATATAGAGTCTTTGTAATCAGCAAGTACCATTATGAACTAAAACGTGTCGGCCACGAACCCATACAATTAGGATGTAAATATTAAAAAACCAAAACATACTTTAATGATAGTTCTCCTTATGCCATTTCTGATAGCTGACAAAGAACAATGAAGCAGTTCCTAGTTTTTAGGGTGAAGAAGAACTAGACAGATCCAGCTTAATTTCAGTACAGTTCCTTACGTGATTCCCGAAGAGGAAAGTTTGTCTCGGACTACTGTGCAAGTGGAATTAATTTGTTCTTTGTACATGAATAACTTATAAATGTCCTTCTGAATATATCATACCAGATAGCTAGCTTATGTCCTTGGTTGTGCATGAAATGTTACTATACTATTTGTTACATTTAATTTACTCTCAGTTCAGAACTTTGGATTTCACTTTATATATTTTGCTGTCTTCCTGAAGTTTGTCATGCTGATATGATATAAAATATATACAAACTTTACATGAGGTACTTGGAAGCTGCTTGTGTTTTTTTTTTCCACGGCCGTGGAACAGTTCTTCATCAGACCCAGCTTGATTTGCAAGATTGCTATCAAAATATTCCTTGATTCAAGAAGTGGTCGATGCTGAACACGTTTCCTCCAGGCTCAAACGACTGTATTAGTGGCCAATCTGTCTTGATATAGTGTGAACGAATCACACGACCATCCCATTCGCAGAATAAACAGCACAGCTTTCTGTACCCACTCCGCACACCAAACAGGAGAGCAAGAACTTTCAACCTGCCACAACGGTGTCGCTGATGTTGGTCATGGTTTAAACACCTCAAAGTGTGTTTCATCTTTTGATAGGTTTCCGTTATTTGGATTGCATAGCCAGCTGGAATGCATAGCACATTGCGATTGTGCAAGAAAACAAATTTAAGACTCGTCTTTGATAAATCAATCAACAGTATCCATTCATCTGGACCATGAACAATGTTCAGGGCTGCAATACCAACATTGATGTTAATGTAGTCTACAGTATCAACTTCCACGACAAACAATGGGACAAGATCCTATGGATGGTAACTAAAGACGGTGGCCCTAATGTACAGCCATGAGCTTCCACTATTTGTGACTACAAAATAACATCTTAGCCTTACCTTTGGCTAGTTCCAAATCCCTGACAAGGTTATTCAGTTCACCTTGTGTTGTGATGTGTTATGGGGCTTGGTTCAGATGAGGAGGATTGGCGAAAATATGGGTCATGATAAATTGAATGTTCAAGACTAATAGTTTCATCCTTTCCTCGTCTGACTCAAATCAAAATGGTACTATTGCATCATGAACAGATAGTCTTCCATTGGGTAATGGGCATACAGCTGACGGAATGTTTCGATAATTAATCGTCCACTTTTTCTTCCTTGACACACCGCTTCCTACTGGAGGTACCATGCAAAAGCAACAATTACTGATATGTTCTGTTTGTTTTTGAGAATCAATGGCAATGTAAAGACATATATTTCTTTTTCCTGTTCAACCACTGCCAAAGATGTGTTGCACACGTGTTTCAGCATATGTGTGGCGCCCACCTCTTGTCCTGACCTCCAAGTTTGAAACCAACATCAATGTGATACACATTCTTAACCACAGTGATTTTCCTGAACTTGTGTTATGCATATCTAACTGAACTACAATCATAGCAAACGTTTTCTTTATTGTTCACACAAGTACGTGTCATCTCTGCTCACACTGACTATAGCAGAAATGTACCCCTTTCCAAAACTGAAAACAGAGAAGTAGTAGGGCACGACTCTGTATGATTTCCGAGCTGATATAGTACAATTTGTTCAGCCTAGTGATGTACACGTAATTACGATTGCATTATCCTTGACTTATATGTATAACATGATGCTCTTCATATTTATGACGCAATAACAGCTTGAGATTGCATCATTCATTGATCAGCCTAAAACACAACAACTGTCGAACCCAGTCATAGATTTAATGATAGATACACGTTGATATAAATTAATTTCTGTTTTATTCAGAGTTACACACAGTGTATGAAAGGGTAAAACAATTAACCACAGATAAGGGCATCAAAGCGGAATAATCATACGAGCAAGTAAGTATAGACAAACTAACAATGACTTAAATGACTATTTTGTTTTCTCATACCTCCATCTTTATTAATTTATTAGAGACGCATTTCAAAGATTCTTTATTGATGATCTATGAGCGACTTTACTGGAATGAATTGACAATGAAACTTATGTAACTTTGCAGATTCTATCAAATTATTTTATTCACCCTAAATAGACAGGGGACAATAAACGCTTGCAAGGCTTTTCGCTTCCAAGTCACGATATAGAAGGAATATAATTTGCCAAGGATACATTTAATCTCTTGAATATATCGCTGAATCAAATTACTCTAGGTTGCTTTTTTCCATCAAAATCGATATAATAATCTCGGGTGGTTGATTTGTTTTTCAAAATGTCAAAATATCAAGGTCCTCGATGACCCACCTTAAATAGTTCAAACGAAATTGACCGTTGATAGAGAATCGTTCCATAACATTTCTGAGTAGCTTATAACTCAATTGATAGGACGAACCCGTTGGTACCGTCTCAAAACCATGTGCAGGAACGACGTTATTTTGTCCTGAGAGTAAAGTCATGACTGTTAATATTGTCTCTACTTCTCACTTTGCCCTCAATCGAAAATGCTAAGGATATACAAACAACAGTCGAGGACAGTAAAATCGCGGAACCAGCTAACTGTAACGAATGACAACCCGGGACCAATTGGTAAAATAGCAAAACACACCAAGTATATTATCAATATCACGCAGGCAACCCGAACATCCCCTACACGCGACCAAGGAAGTCAGATAATGAAATTAGGAAGACCAAACAAAGGAATTACATCGAATCAATGCGCCAAATGCATCCACCACTCCTGTACCAGTCTATAAGGCAACTATCCAAACATCATTGCATTGAAAACGTGTGTTAGTGGGTCTCTGAAGCTTCGATATAATCCCTTATTTATGTACATCCTTTCCAGTCCAACGGACCAACATAATGTATACAAAGTTATGAAGTGATTATATAGGGCAGTGTTTCTGTTTAAGCAGGCCTCTAGGGCTCTGTTTCGTTTTGCAGTGTAATACCAGCCATCGCTTGACCTAGATAAGTTACCTAATCGGACAAAATATTTTAAAAAAACTAACGCACTCAACAAAACATCCAGCTACACTCGGGTACTCAAACTAAGAATGCGAACGGGAATAATAATAACTACAAAATTATGCATCATATCCAACGGTAATTGTAAATGCGGTATAATAAATCATGGTATATGAACGCCTACCTAGACCGGTATAACTTCTTCACGCATAGAGAAAAATATCCTGTTCCACACAAACGAAGATCAGTTCATAAAGAACAGAAAACGTTTCAGAAGAAAATGAAGACAAATACATCCCTCCATCATATGAAGACGCATCTAAGTGATCACGAGAACGCGTATTGTAGCAAGGGGACAGTGAGAGAGACAGAGTGATAGAAAGAGACGAATGTACACACTCACACACAAAGAGAAAGAAAGAGAGTCTCCCATTTCACAACATTGATTAGGGTGCAAATTCTCTTTAACGTTTACGGTATAGCTGTGAACAATTTTGAAAACACTGTTTTTTGCTGTATGGTGAAAATATGTACCTACAAGCGACACTAACATAAATTGATATCTCTGTTTCAGGTATTATTCAAGATCAATGGATCACAATAACATGGCAAGAATCCTGATCCACAATGCACATCTCAAGTTTACTGTCCATGATGACATTACAGTTAAATAAAGTTAAGAATAACAAGAACATGTAATGGATTGTTTGGAGTTGTGATTTGAAATTTGTGATATGTATCATCAAAATCATTGAATATATTCGGTAATTAGTTCAATTTCTCAATATATCGCTGGGTTATCTTACTAGATCATATAACATTCTCGTTATCAATTATTTTGACACTATTTTAAATCAATAGCTGACACATCGGAAGAAGAAAAGTTATTTTTTCCAGTATCTTCATTTATTAATGTAATTAGTGACATGTAAAATGTTGAATAAATACTTAAAATGAAGTGTTTGTTTCTAATAGGCTGTTAACCTGCAGACACAGATTTTACTCGAACTGCACAACATGGGCACATTGCTCTACCAAGACATTAGTGCAAATACACGCCAACAGACTGTGGACACACCGTGACAGAGAAACGTCCCTATTTTGTAATGTAAGCTGAATGGAATGCCAAGGCCTTATTTAATGATAGCAACCTTAAAATAAGCGCATCAGTGCATATCCATGTTGGCATTTTGTAATAATTCGAACTTGTTATAAATATGATATCACAGTAAGAAAAATCCGTTAAATTGAAAATGACTTTAATTCTTCGACACGTTGTCTACATAGGTCAAGTGTTTGAGAAACATGGCACTCAGAATCATAAATATAAGATGATACATTTTACGTTGAAGGACAAAGAAATTGTTTGATATTAAGGTAACAGTTTAGCAACACTACCAACATGTGTGCGGGATACAAAGACTCCTGGTACATGAACTTCAGGTACTGGACTGAACATTTGCTAACACGGGTTCCTGAAGCGAGATCGGTGTTGAGGAAAAGCAATGTTGAAGAAAACTACTCATTCCGAGTGACAAACTAACTTGCAATTAAAACCATGACTCGTTTTCAGATAAATATGTTTGTCATACTATAAGTGTTATAACATACAAAACTAGACACAGTAATAGTTTCCGCTAACATTACCAATTGACACGCTAGCTTATGGTTTCAAATTGATTTTATTAAGAAAATTATACTGATAATAATACAAAATCTTCACGGAAGGTTTTCATTTAGTTTCACCATTGAATATATTCCTAAAATACAAATTGTGTACGCGAAATGCTGTTTTTAACATAAAATATGTTTAAAAGGCAATTATCTCAAATACAAGATTATTTTGTCAAAGATGTACAAAGCATTACTTAAATATTGCAAGAGCAGAATAATCAAGGATGCTTGTATGGTTTTAGTAGATATGAAAATAAAGTAACAAAGTATCAAAACCAAATGACAGATACACATTGTTATGATAGCTATAAAACTGTTTGGTGTATGATCTAAGACTTTGGTCATAAATCAGGTAACAAAAGGAAACGAAACCAGCAAGTGTTCTAAAACTTAACATATAATGAAATTATCAAAGTTAACGCAAAATATGTAATTGTAAGAGGAAACTACAGTATTATGAACTGAATCCAAAACAATTCTGACAAACGTTTGAATAATGTCCAGAGGAAGGAATATTCCATATAAATTTCAAAACCATGAATGCATAGGTCTGCCAACTGTCCGGAAGTTTCAAACTTGTATAGCTGTGAACTCTTTTATATAATTCACAATTGTTCCAAACATTACTAGTATAGTCCAATGAGTATGTTGTATTTCCACATACACATGCAAACAATTGTTTTCTCTCCAATAATATATCAACACAACATAAATTACGTTAGAATACTTGATTGTATGACAAGAACAAAATCAATAAGAATGATAATATAGCTATAAGCAGACGTAAAACTATTTCAGTGCATCGTTGTTACTACTGTTACCTGACGATATACCATGATTCAACACCATAAAAAGAACCAAATTGACTTAACCATACAATGGAGAACTTAATTTTCTTCACACAGAATATACATTTTGAAATATGGCAACATTATGGATATTCACATATCACACTATGGACTCAATATTGACTTTCAGATGTATGGGCAAAATGTGTAATTTCATTCTTATTGTCGCACTATGGCCTTTCAGCCATATGAACATACTGCGCAGTAAATGCTTCTTCTGATGTGGACCATTTATGTGTCCTATATATGGGAGTAGCTCCATTACAGTTTATGCAAAATGTGTGATTCTACGTCACCAACGGAGATGTAATATTACAAAGCTTATTTTGTGAGATTTATTGACATGAGGTTAGAGAGTTGCAAGGTGGTAAGTCCTAAACTGGCTGTAGGGACACAATAATGCAAAAAGTAAAATTTCAAAGGAATATAAACATGTAGTCCTTGATGACGTAGGTGGAATGTACATCAGATTTCGCATTGCTGTCAACCTCGTCAACGTAAGTCGACTCAGGCCTACACCAAGATCTTTGAACATCTGATTAGAGAACGTCTCTCTGCAGATGATACGGAGCTTGCTGCTCACACTGTATGCGCCTTAAACAGCGTAACATCCTGGTTTGCAGAAGCTTGCAAGCTCTTTGAACTTTAGGTCAGCCTTACGAAAAGTGACGGACTTTACCAGCCTGCTCCCAAGTAGGAGTTCCGGCTACCAAGCATCATCACTGACTTGACATTGCTAAATTTAGTTCAGCAGTTCACCTGGACTGTTTAATATCCTGTGATGCCACGGTTGACAAAACATACAACAGACTGACGAAGACAAACAGCGCATATAGACGGGTTTGGTACAACGACAGTCTCAACAGAGATAAAGCGTCTACAGAACAGCCGTACTGATCATCCACCTACATGGCGCAAAATTTTGGACATCCTACAGTCGCGGCTTTCACTGGAGTGACTTCATCACAAACACGGAAGTCTTCTAACAAACAATGATCACATCCGTTGAGGCCACGCAAATCAATATACAGCTAAGCTGGGAAGAGCACCTGTACAGAATGGAAGATAATCGCCTGTAACAGATTGGTCTGGATGGTGAGCTGTCAACTGGCCCCGTGATAGAGGGACACATCGAAATGGATATAAAGGCTCCTTGAAAAAGTCCTTCACAACCTGTAGCATCGATCACCACTAATGGACATCACAATCTGCTGATCGTGAAAGGTCTCGATGACAATTTCACTAGGCCACTGCCACTTTTGAACAAACAGAGGGACGAACGTGGGGAGAAAAACGAATGCGAAGACATAACCGGTAACCATCGACAGCACCCACCTCAAGCCATATATTTCCATGCAGACTCTGAGGTCGGACGTGCCTCTTATGTATTGGGCTCATCAGCCACCCGCGCACGTTAAATAGATATGGACTACCCTTTCCTACATTCCTAAATATTCACAAGCGAAGTGAAGTCAGCAAATTCTTGATTATTATTGCTAATATCTCGCCATACAGTAGAACGAATTAATTTGAGAGTGGGTGCCCTAATATATAACCACGAGAAATATTAAACCTTGAACTTAAAGCAGATATATGTGGGGATTACTTTAGATTAACACATTACAGTTAGTGGTTTGAAAACTCGTATAGGTCAAGGATACTATCAGAGTTGCCTGTCCAAAAGAATGGAAATTTTTAATACTTTATACAAATCTTTGCGTTATAAGAATGATTGCTTGTATGACATTCCCTATACCTACACAGTTCTATACAATAGTCATTATCTTACTCTACCTGGACGAAAACTCAGAAAATTACAATAGTTTAACAGATGATCTAATTTGGTACATGTGTTCACGTACGAAAGATGCACACTATCAAAAGCACGCGAATGCGCAAAGGAAACCTTAGCTCACAAAACTTATTACCAGAAAAAATATAAAATCAGTTGGGATGACAAGGGCTGATATATTTGTATTGCATATCGTTTTGTAGCGGAACGTCTGGCATGGCAAGATACATTAAATATACGTATATATATATATATATATATATATATATATATATATATATATATATATGTTACAATATCGATATCAACATATAAAAAATGATTTAGGACCGTTTATGGTTTGATTCACAATACTTTACATTCCTTTAAAAGTTTCACGTTTTTAACAGAGACGTGTAACATTAGTTCCTGATTTTAAAACATTGGTTGGCTTCGTTTATTTCTGTTACTTGTTTTATGACCATCGGATCCTTGCATCCATGACGTAACGTTTTTCTATCATTGCTGATAATCAATTCGCTAGAATTATTATTTTCCGTGTTTTAATACGTTTGTGCTTATGAGGTGTATAATATATGATTACCTAGTAAAGCACTCGATTGTTCGTGTTCATTAATTGCATTTCATTCAGAGTAGATATGCGATTTTTTTCCTTTGCTCAATCGGATGTACCCTTCCAACTTATTTGCTTTTTATCCACTTGCTTTATAAACTGGGATAAATTATATTATTTAATCAGTGCTTATTCACATGAACTTAACTTATTTATTGTGCCATTAAGAACGCTTCATATAGTACACCTTACATTCATATAATATGAAATGTTAGAATAAAAGGGTAGACGATTGGCTTCGTTATAATATTTTAACCTTTATCATTTTATCATTTTCTTTTCGTTCTTCATTACATTGTAATGTAATACTTGCACAATGTTGATATGGACAAACGTCTGACTGATTTTAAAACTTTTGTATTTTCTTAGACAAGCATGCTTTCTGGATTATTTCACTTTGATATCCTAAGCTTGATTTCGTTTCTACAACTATAATTGTAAATTTATCATTAATTGATAATTTTCTAATGTATCTTCTTTTGACCGTTTAATATTTTGTTAGGTATATTTTAATAATTTATTGATAAGGACCTTTCGGAGGGATGCGAATACTCTGATTCCAAACAATTAAGGTTTTATCCATTTATATTACAATTTAGGTTCATCATCATCTATGTTTGAGAAACTACATAATTTTAGATATTTTAAAACAATTAAATATGAAACTTATACATAATTAATAATTAGAAAATAAATTTTGGATTCACGTTAAGTCAAGCCTTGCTATTTGACAGAAGCGGTAGCCCCAAATTACAGTGAAAACTGGAACTAATTTGAATATGGAATATCAACAAATATAGAAGACGAATGAAAGCTTTGTAAATGCTCGAGCTTCTGAAAGTTATATATCATTGTCAGATTTAGAAACAATCATTTAGACATAAATTATATAATTATTAATAGATTCTAGGATTAAAGCTGTTTTAAAACTGGAAAAGAAGATGAAACTTTTACTCGATTGGAAGTTCATTCTTCACTAATGTTCTTTTTAATCTTAATTTCCACCTATCTATATTGAGTTCTTGTTTACTGCATGGTATTGAAATGTTCTTTACAAGGTCAACTAAATATAATAAAATTGATAATATCCTGAAAAGTGTACAAAGTAAATGAAGCATGTAGCAGATGCCTTTTCATTATGCAGTTGCTCACATAATTACTATATGTGTCCTTGAATAAATGTTGTTTTTGATGTCTGTAGTACAGCGTAACTGATCAACCATTAGTCAGTGAGGACGTTATCTCTCCCAAACAAATTTTACATTTATAATGGTCTTTTTTACCCCGTCTTTAAGATAGCTTGTAATCTACATAAACGTGTTCGATTTATATCAGTTATAGGTTTTGTGGTTGACCAGTAAAACCTTTCGACTTTCAATATGAAATAATAAAATAATGAATACAGCATGACATGGTCAAAGATGAATTACGTAATTACTAATACTTCCATGTTTTATATAGTTTAGTCATTATGGTATATGGTAGGATATTATGTAACTTTCCTGGTTTGAGATTTACTCTCAGTACATATAACAATCTGCGTCTTTATGTAATAACTCAGTTTAACTTTTTATCATTGTATTACATTTATGTTAAATTATCGTTATGTTGACCACTATCTACACTGTTCTAATTTTTATAGTTTTCTTTACCTTTGTTATTCCATAGTATTTTATACTCGATGCTTTTTAACTCGTTTGTACTTTTAATTGTGCATCATTTCAAATAAATTTGAAATCCAAATTCTTTCTTTTTTTCAAAATGAATTACGATTAGGTTTCGCAGCTCAAATTGCGTCTTATATATCATCTTTTAGACCACTTCCCATTGTTCTAGATCAACATAAACGTTTCCAGGTCAAAACGTTCTACTTAAATCAATGTCAGCAAGGAAACAAAGGAGATACATTCACAGGAACCGAATAACCAACACAGAGATAAACATGGAAAACCTGTATTTACACAAAGTAATCTACAAGAATACAGTGCGTCAGAAAGGTGGTGTATACAAACATTACCTATCGATTTATCTACAGTATTTACATAATTAATGATACATAGTTGCAGCAGCCTGTCGACAATATAACTCAAAATGATTTGTTACAATCGCACTTAATGTGATGTATTTAGTGCTTCTTTGTTCTTGGTGGTGGTAATGGTGTTTCTAAAACATATTGTAAGGTTCTAGAAAAAGTCTAGCATCAATTAAATATGATAATATTCAAAGGAGGCATCTGTGTCATACGAGGATATTTCTTGAATTACGAAAAATGGTAAAGATTAAGTCTACCAACCAAAGGAAGAGAGAATGAGACAGAGACAGAGAGAAAGACAGAGATAAGTTTTCGGTTTGTAGGTGTCTTAATTAAAGAAGAATAATGACTTAGATCAACTGTAAATATATACAATATTTAATTTGTCTCTTATTGATTCGTTATTTAGCTATGTCTTAGGTCATAATTAGTTCGCCGAGTTGTGAATGGCTGTGCGTTCCGTGTTTGTAGTGCTCAACTTTCTTCATTAAATACATATTTAATATTTAAATAATAACTCTGCTTGATATTGATTCATTTTGCACAAACAGTTCAATGAAGTATGTTATTGCCAGATCATATATGTGTGCATGTGTTTGTATGTGTGTGTGTGGTGTGTGTATGTGTGTTTTTTGTGTGTGTATGTGCGTTTGTGTGTGTGTGTTTGTGTGTGTGTGTGTGTGTATCGTCAATGTGGCCGAAACTAGTACATGAGCCGACATACATCAGAAACCCAAGGACCACAACTCTTATGCCTGTATCCATTCTCATCGTATAGGTTGGATGATGTCTATGAAATATCAATTATTCTTGCTATTAAGATATAAATCTAACTATTATGTAAGATTATACGCCAGTAAATTCAGGAGGTCTGGACATTTTGCTCTGGCCATATGTCGATTTGCTTTTTATTAAGTAATATAAAGCCCCTGTAGTAGGCGGCTGATAGACAGCTGATGTACTTAGAAAAGCTATTGATTTATCCGTCTGGACTATTACATTAGATTCTTTGTTCTTAAATGCTGGATTCAGGACACCTTGCCTTGGGAAAATGTCGTCGTCGTTTTCAATTAAATTACGTCTATGCCCCATAAACAGTTCTATTCAGTGGCAGTCAAATATGGTTGAGTTGTTTGATATCAAGTACGTAATATAGCAATACATTAAATACGTATGCCTGCTCTTATTATGTAACTCTTTTATTTAAATGCATGACACATTTCCTTTTGAGTTTCTACAGAGAATAGTCTTGGAAGACGTCAAATGTACAAAGCAATTCAACAATTGCTTGGCCGGGAGATACTTTTAAAGAAAATATTTCCAATGATTCTTTCGAATACGTTGTGTTTATTTTTATATATTGTTATTTTATATGGCTATTATTCCATCCCCCTTTTTCATCAGGTACAATTTCTCCAGTTTGTTACGACCCTATGGGCACAAACCTATTAACAAAATGAAGGGAAACAAAACAGCTTTGTAAAACGTAGCAAATAATTTATTTATTAATGTTATGACAGGAAAATTTTCAAGGTACTTACATTATTAGTAACTTAGTCCACAAAACCATAAATAAGTTCTAAAAGAATAATATGCTCCTTGTAAACTTCAGATCCAAAACTATAGCGGTCGGCCAGCAGTCATGGCATGTATATATGGCGCCGTAGAGAAAGCCTTTCAATAATTTGCAAGAGTTCCATACTAGCAATATTGTCAAATGAGCATTTTCTTTCCCACTGAATAATCCAAACGATTGTTTTCAATAAATGTGCATGTGTATGTATGTGTGTGTGGTTTGGATTTTTAACGCAACTTTAAAAATTTGCAGTCATATCGCTAATATGTCTCCATAGAGGCAGTTTATAGCGATGTCTAAGACTTGGACATCATGCCGCAAACATGTAACATTATGTCCCACCCAGCCTCATTATCATGAGACCAGGCCGACCAGTCCTAACACTAACCTCTTAATGCTGAATGACTAGCGAGACAATTATTAGTTCTAGTTTTGTAAGTATGTGGTATGGATCGGCCGATGATCGAACCCACAACATCTCGCATCCGAGGCGGATGCTCTAACCATTATGCCACACGAAAAGATGGTATACTAGATAGCTGAGATGCAACATGCACCAAAGTGTCTAGCTTTGAGCCCATCATTATTACAGGAGCAATAAAAGATAGATGTCATGTTTAATAAACTTGTCCTGTAATTTCATATTAAACACTCAATATGAACTATGAGTTTAAGATAGAATTATGTGTGAAATCTTATGGTTGGAATTTATTACCAAGTTTTGTTGATTGATAACAATGGCCAAGATATAAACAAAATATATATTAGACATCCATTTTAGCTTCATAATGTCTTCTGCTAAAATGTCAGGTGAAGGTGAAATATGTACCGTCTTAGACCTAATACATTTTAATCATCGATGACTGGACAAACATTGTATTCAGTATCGCCTATTTATGTTATGATTATCCTCTAGTTATTCTGGCTAACTGATCATTTAGAATAATAATGTTTTGTTCTATGGTAATTTGTTTCAATAAAATCAGCTGTCTCATGGATGCATGCATAAAAGTAGGGTTCATACACGCTGCATATACATCTGAAAAATCACACAAATATGATTTCATAAAGATAATCGCGGCCCACATGGGTTTAATGTTGCTCAATTAGGCATCTGACGAAAGTTAAGACCACTCACTCATCCCATCTCTTTAGGAAATGGAATACATGTTGGGCTTACTTGAATTTAAAGTGTGCAAACTATTTTTCACACAATCATGTAATTTCGATATTGCCAAGTCATGTTCAGATGTATTTCCTGACATCTGCGTTAAGTAACACTATATGGTCTGTTGTCATTTGATATTCAGACAGAAAGTAAACCAGAAAGTAAACCAAAACGATGAGTGCACATGCTGTGGGAGCAAACAATAATATCCACGAGTCGCGTTTGAAACTTCAGTTTTATTTTAACCGCCGCATTTACCGTATGTATTTGGACACGATCAAATAATTATTCATGTCCTGTTGCAGAACTTAAGTTGAAACATATTCACCTAGGTCATGTGTTCCAAAAATTAAGAAACGAAATAAATATATATAGAGTTAGTGCCCCCATCAAGAAGGAACATTGCATTGTCATTTTTTAATCATAAGCTTTCAAGAATTTCCATATATAACGTAGGCCATTTCGAGAATTTGTATATGTAACGTTGGCCATTATACCGTTGCCTATATTGCTTATATTCACTAACACACGACACCTTGTTCATTGACACGAACAATGAGAAACCAATCGTATTTGGTTGTGTTCAAAGGTTTTGATATAATTCTAGTGTATTTTGATATCATTCCTGGACGGAGTGACGATAAGATGGGGGTCAAAAGCATGATAATTAGCATGACCTGTGCAGATTTGAATACAAATATGGTTTTAATTCTTCCAGTTTCCTAATCAGGCGATAATGTATGATGGTATGGGAAAGCTGAAACATTGCACCGAAAGAATGGATCGCTCGTGTGCAGTGGAAGGATTGTGTTCATGAGGCATTGGATTAAAGAGTTTTATTGCAGATACACATTTTTATAATTTTGAAGACAAAATGTCAGTTGGAGTTCATTTTCTGACATGTAATACATGAATGATTTAAAAGGAGACCGACATCTCTCTCAGAAAATACATTGCACAAGCAAAATTAATTTATGGTTTCCCAACAAATTATGGAAATTGCTTCATTCAAAACAAACGAAAGTTGTAAAATTACATATGAAAATAGACTAATGAAATAAGTGTTTGCTAAAGTATATGTGCCACAAAATGTACATGTAGCTCGAGTGGCAGACCACTGGCAGGCTTAAACAAGGGCAACACAACAAGGGAGGCCAGAGAGAACAATAGAAAGACACGCTGAATATATCACTGAACAACTTTGCCATTACCTATGACACCTGGGAGCAGAGGTGGTAGTATAATGCCCTGGACAAGTTTGTTTGCCACTCCTGCAGCCGTACAGATGCTGCAGTGTGCAAATGCAGGCAAGGAGGATTACCGTATTATAATAAAGGAGGCAGGCCAGAAATCCCTAGTCAATAACCCCAAGACCAACACAATGTCACAAAACATTCAGGGCGCACATCGGTCTCATTAGTCACCTATGCATACACAAACTATTCGTTCCAGCTTCCACAATGAATGAATAAAGAAGTCCTCATCGGCTTGATGGACTAACAAGCCACTAAGTTCAATATTATATCATTAATACCTAAATTGTACAGTACATAAGACCAACAATGCTTTGATGTGTTTGGAATTTACCAAACTGTTTGTTTTTCTTTGACGATTGACTGGATGTAATTGCCAGGATAATGACATGGTCACCATTGGCTAGATGAGTTTGCTTTTTAATATCAGTTGAGAACTGTCTCCGTTCCATCACCCGACATCACTTTGTTCCCAATGACGAAAATGGAAAAACAGCTTATAGGAGCAATATATTTTTAAAAGATACCTCTTAATTTTATGACATCAAACTGTTTATCAATTTACCAAGTTAATAGATCCCAACAGTTTCTGAGTTACAGACATCAAACAAAATTAACATAAGGTACAACTAATTTTCATGGAAATATATAGCAGCTAAGCAATTACAGAAAAACAATAACCAAATCGAGAAAATTATACATATTCATCTTACTTTTAAAATCTAAGCTATATTTTATGAAGATAAAATAGTCTCTACAGGTAAAATTAGTGGGACTCCTTTTGGATGCCGCCCACTACCCCTACCCGCAGCCACCCACACTTTGCGGACCTTGACACTGACGAGTTTGTGTTCAAAAGTACCCCTCAGTAAAAGCCACTCTTTAATGTTACCAGCGGACAGCATATTCGTGCAAAATATGTAAGAATAAGGTACATGTAATATAAGGTTAATACTATAGCACTAACACCGAGGTTTACAGGACATGGGATCAACAATGATGGTATAGAGTTTTGAGTTCCACATAGTGGTGTAGTTGCTATTCTTTGATAATTACGACTGGATGTAATTTTGTACATCATAACATAGTCAGCAAGGGCTAAAAATAGAATTTGTCGAATAACATAGACAAATAACCTTGAATATAACAGCAATGGACGAAGACCAAAAAGTCAAGAATCAGTACAAGGATAAATTATGTTAAATACAACTCTTTTTGTCGACTCTACAAAAGTAATGCCTGCATAATTAAGTTGCAGTCCTGAACAATTAGCAACGTAGGAATAAATCATTACACAATTTTAACATATTATTACAAAAATGGAGAATTAGTACTTCAGAACAAAAAGTAGATGTTGTTCAACTTGATGACAATTGGCAGAGTTCAAGGGTTCTTGCAGACAAATGTGTTGTTGAGAAGACTCAAAAATATATTTCGTAACAGAAATTGCTCATATTACGCTGAACTAGGTAAACTCAGTAAATGGAATAATAATCATTTAGAACGTCATACACTGTTTATATCGATATTTAATTGACGTTTATGAATGGTTGTCCTATGCGCATTTCAACAACGATGATTTTAAGACAGAAAGAATCAATGAATTATTAATGCAACTATTAAAAGCTACTTTTAAAGAAAGATATTAAATTCTTAAAAGATATTTGTGGCTTTCTTACTACACAAAGATATTGGTCACAAATATAGTTCCCTTTGTAAAGTCCACCAATCTTTTCATGGCTACTTTCCTGGTGCAGAAGCGTTGACAGTATAAGTGGAGGACAACTGTATAAATACTTTATATAAACGAAATTATTAAATGGTAGATACAATTTGGACATAATCTAGAAGTCATACAAATTGGCAAATGTGTTATGTGCCAATCAAAATATTATCACATATAGCTAAAGCTAGTGGCAAAATACAATCTCTTTAAAGTCAACCCCTTCAGGTAACATAACGAAGTCTCTCAAGACAGCTGCTTGACCAGTTTTCAAAGAGGAAATTTACAAAGGAATAAACACAATATTGGTACATGAAATTTTGTAATTTATTCTTGATGCAAAATTACATTAAAATATTTCATTCATCTTAGATAAATGTAGATAGCAATAAATATATATCTTTGTGTTTAATATGACTAGATACGTCAGTAGTGTTTATCTGCTGTTTCTGGTTCATCATAGCGGTGTGTAAATGCATGTTTTCCCTTAAAATCACAGTTGTTGGTGATGACGTGGCAATGTTTCCTGAAAACAATTAAGTACACTTATAATAATTTCAATCCATACATGACGATTGTAGGAATACAACTATTTTGTAGTCATGTACATTTATGAAAAGGCTGGCTTATTAAAGATAATCATACAACTAATATATTGTTGAATTTATTTTCAATGACAGATGCGTTTGCTTTCATACGTCAGCCTGAAAAAAATAAGGAAAAGTCACAGTCTCAATACCTGCCTGGGCCAGCCCAAATTAGCTGCATTTGGCATCCACGTCCTAATTATGAGATAGACAATTTGAAGCTGTTTTTTTTTCCTCATGGTTTTGTGATATCACATTCGAAAATGTGAATCTCACACACGGCTAGAAAAAGGAATTTGTTCTTAAACAAAACTGCTTCTTCAACTGGTTAAAATCTTAGATGACACAGTTAAACGAACAAAACACGAGCGTCTTTAAAATCCAAACCATTCGGTACAATTAAAGAATACATTTTCGGATCTTTGATTATGAGGCTTCTTCAGTTGAATAGTGTTGTTGATAGTTTTCATAAAGAATTTACAATTTTCACATCTAACATGGCATCACCAGGAACAATAGAATTGAAAAGAACTGGTTGTACTGTACATTTCACATAATTACACAGAATCAGTTACTTATAAGGCTGATTAAGAATCGTTTGAACTATATTGTGTTCCAAATTGTGTCTGATTATCTTCCAATTTAAATAAATACCAAATCAAGATTTAAGTCATAGTTTCCTGGACACTGCAGATAATATCGAGCATAAACATGCATGTCCATACAATACGCGCAATTGCTGTTTGTTGCGTTATTCACCTCAGTTGTACAATACAGTTATTCTAATTGTTTATTTTAAACACAAAATCATTACAAATGAAAATGCCAAACATCAATAAAAAAGGCCAAAATCCACATCTTATTTTTTCCTTGAAAGTTAACATGACAGCAACAAAATACAGCATATTGAAGCATGAAAGGATATGTAGTCTATCAGTTAGAGAAAACATCTTTTATTTTAATCCCTGCAATTGCACTTAAGTCAGTTTTCTTTGTTTATTAGCAGTAGAACAACATTATATTATCTAGGGATCGCGTAATATAATTGTTTTCATTCTCCATTATATCTTTACTATTTAGAACCTACTTGGAAGTAAACCATAATGTCCTGTTCCATCTTCTTTTATGAACGGTTTGAATATATGAATTAAAATCGAGGTACCCTTTGCGGTCCATAAGTGTGTGCTGGAAAGGAAAAAATATAGGCGAATTTTAATTAGTCCTTAAAGCCTATAAAGTTATTAAAAGTGCTATACAGTTATTAATTACAATGGAAATAAGAAATTGAGCTGTCATAATACGTGTTTCATGTGAATGACCGATTTGTTCCAATCCAGACAATTCCTCAAATTTAACTGTTTAATTTCAACAGCAGAGAGGATGAACAGACCTTTCGCTACAAAGTCATTTTTGAAACAATAAAGCTTCCTAAGAATATGTAAAAATAGGTTCAATCACGCCACACCGAAGCCTCTAACTTGCTGAGATTTTCTCTAATTGGGTTAGTTTGTTTTGTTACATTATTTTTGTCGTTAGTGTTTTTCTAAATGTGTATGTGTTTTCGTTTAAACGCCGGACGTTTTGTTGAGGTCGCACCTTCTCTGCTGATATAATTACATCCGTCTTTTATAAACCAAATATTTTATCAAGGCTAATACAATATCGTGATAGTGGGACGTGTAAATGTATTGTTATAAATCCGTGCGTGGTACCCTCCGCTCCCGAAAAGAAGTTAGAACAAAACTGAATCATATCCATATATAATCTAAACCAAGTTTGATGAATGTTTCTTAGAGTATGTCTATCATCTTCGTTAAACACAACTAAAATAGTACAATTATCTATGGTAATTTTTGGTATGTGTGAGTATCGCTGGATAGCATATATAACATCAGTTTTTCTATGTCTGCCTCGAGAAAATATTCGTGCTGAAGTTGTTTGTTTGTCAATCATTACGGCGTCGAATAATACGAGATTATTAAAAACCCGTCAAGGTCGTCTACGGACGGTTCCTCATTAATATTATAAAATTAATAATGCCATCGCCATCATCATTTAAACATTCTGCATGTTCACTAAATGCTTTAAGCACATATAACTCCGCTGACATACTACTGACGTTACTACAAAATATAACTTATTTCACTTGAGCAATCTCAATAACAAATAATATAATATTTGCATTTTACCAGACCTAGGTGGACCTATTATTATCATTCCAATATAATTCGCTAATGCTGATATATGTTTTACTGGCTCTTGTTTTCGTGTCGCTATTAAATCAATGACGTCAGGTTTATAAAAATATAAAAAGATGATATAGATATATATTGCGTTCGATGCCGAGCAACCAGGCGCATGCACGAATTAGCAACAGTTATAACCAAAAAAAAAGAAAATAAAATAAAACTCGTTCCCTTACAGGTAAATGTGCTAAACCTTGTGCAAGTAAATATACATGTATCTCGCTTGACAAGTCAATGCAAATTGGTGGTGATATCGCTGCTACATTAGGAAAATTACCAGGAACTCCATTAGTGAAATATCCAGGAGAACAAAAACATCTTCCCGGATATAAATATTGCGTCCTTGAACCCGACCTAATATTCGGATTGTTGAGCAAGACAAAGCAAAACCTGGCAAATATCCCTTAAACTCGAATGCTAAAGAATATCACTTTCATGATGTAGCTTATAAAAGTAAAGATCTAGAAAAAGGACATATTTCGGACGTAAAATTAATTAATGCATTCAATTCTATATAAACCAATGTTTCTGTGAATCCTTGGTTAATGGCTTTATAAGATCTACAAAGAAAGGTCTATTATTATTTGGAGCCTGTTCTTAATCATCCTTTGTCAATAACATCGCTATCACCAGTAGTTTATGTGAAGTCAATGACAACTACCTGCAGATGAGATATTCTTCTGACTCGAGACACTGCGAGATAAACTAAGTTTGATCATTCGATGCGACCATAGACGATCCAAACATTTGCTTCAGAATTAGTATTGCGGTCCTAGAACCCGACTTAATATTAGGATTGTTGAGCAAGATAAAGCAAGACCTGGCGAATGTTCCCTAAATGCGAATTATAAAGAATGTCACGTTCATGATGTAGCTTATAAAAGTGAAGATTTAGAACAAGGACATATTTCAGACGTGCAATTAATTGATTCCTTTAATTCTATATAAACAAATTGTTCAGTGAATCATTAGCTAATGGCTTGGTAAGATCTGCAAAGAAGGTCCATTATTATTTGGAGCTTGTAATTAATGATCGGATTATTGAAACACAGCTCACATATCAATTATTCTGAAGAATTTCTATGCCATGATAAATTCAACATCGAGATCAAAGTCATGCTTAGTTTTTCCTCGCAAAGTTTAAACTAATATATTCTTACTATATCATTGTCAATAACATCGCTATCACCATTAGTTTATGTGAAGTCGATGGCAATTCCTTGCAGCTGAGATATTCTTCTGACTCGAAACACTGCGAGATAAACAAAGTTTGATCATTCGATACGATCATTGACGATCCAAACATTTGCGTCGGAAATAATTATTCCTTATGATGAATAAATGGTCATTGCGTTTCATAGCGTCCATGGTGATTTTGGCCATGGGTAACGCACCATTCACACATAATTAAAACAACATTACTTAATGCAACAGTTTGTTTCTCTGACGATCCTGGTATATCAACATCGACATTATGTCGTCGTGTGTCAGCATGTATGTTTTAAAACTTGTATTTATCTATCTGAAATTATCGGTGTTGATATGTTATCACGAGTTATCTTTGTATTTGCAACTATCAACTCAGTTTGTGTCCATAAATTCTAAAAATTGTTAAAAGGAGTTTCGGAAATTATTTCACACATTATTTTACATTGAATTGTATTGGGATGAAGTCGGATTGATTTCTAAGTGCCATATGAATATTGGTTATTTCTTCATAATAATATACAAAAATCCTCAGCCATTCATATGGAGACAATCCAACAAACGGCACTGGTTGAACATGATCGGCATACATTATTACAGCACTATGTGTATTCAATAACCAATCAATAAATAGTTTTAACATTTCCAATGAAACTTTGCATATCTCATCAAAAACAATAATCATTCCACTTTATTTCTCGCTTTTCGTTCAAGAGCCCATTTATATTAATTACATCGAAATAATTTTTGATAGGTGCATGACTTAATAGTTCTGTCTCTCATGATTATTCTGTGTCAGTGTAGCTGTTAATACAACTTGTTCTGAACAATTGTTCAATAATAATTCGAGAACACGAGCTGTTTTACAAGACCACCATGCCAATAAGGTAAACTGATTTATGTCTATATACATGATCAAATACAGATGGTGCTGATGATAATTTTGATATTTTATTTTTTGGGCAGTAAATACCTTTAAGTTCAACGTCATAGGATTCTGAATAGTTTATGAACGAAATTTAGTATTCAATTTAAAAGAGAAATTTGCTTGTTTGGTTTTAACTCTAGTACATTTATATCTCATAGTTTCAGAATTGATGACGCCATTGAAGAGACCAGAAAAAGGTTTCAGTACAACCACATATGGGTATCAGGCACCTGGAGATCGTATGCATTTAAGATATACATAATATTTGGCAAACGGGTCTAAGCTATGTAACATTTAAATAACTTTTTCTGAAATCGCCATTCTACTTTCTTTCAGGTCGTGTGGGTTTCACAAACCTAGACCACTGGGCATAGCTTGGATATCATTCACTCGACCCGGACCAATGTGTGTATAACTGCTTTTTCGACCACATGGAAGCGTATGAGGGTCCTCTATCAGCTCGGGAAGACCAACTGCTCATTCAGGAAGTACGCGAATACGTTTTAAAGTTTCTTCCAAACCCTACAAACATGCTCGATATCTCCTAAGTACCGGGGAGTATGTATGTGCTCTACAGCCACCGAACTACATAATTCGTGGATTTAATATCGATCAACGTTGACATTTTCTTTTTCATCCTGTGCTGAACATTTATATTCTTTGCCCCACCCACATATATGTGGCTGCCAGATATACAGCGAGTTCAATGTGCCGTATATCTGTTCAATGTGGCTGCTGCCTCAAAATAATATATGTATTATTAGCTATGTCTACTCGATAGACTTTTTCCAAACAGTTATGTTATGCTGTAAATACATAGCACACGTTATGTTCACTACTGTCATTTAAGTTCAATACAAAGTCGGAACAGTGGCCAGTACCAACCACAATATTTGTCTTTGTTTTAATTATCAACCCATATGCTTTGGCTTTGTAATATTTGCACGACTGACCTAAGTGAATCTGTCTTTTCACTCAACATCTTCCTTTCGATATAATTGGGCTGGTGTGTGCACATTTAATTATACAATCTCATCAAACAATGTATGCATGTGAAGGAATTAAGCATGTTATATACTTCATGGAACGTTCGTAATGCACTGATGTGCAGGAGTGACATGTGCAACACGACTGGCAATGAGAGGAGTTAAAATATTTATTTTGCTAAAGAAAAAGATGTCGATATTAATGATCGTTTTTTCAGTACTTTACAATGCAAAAATGTTAGAGTTGATTACTATTAAGTTGAAATCCTTGTATGATAATTATACGATGAAATATGTTTTGAAACACAAACTGAACAAATAGACCTTTGAACGAGTGGAGAGTAATATTACAGAAACGCCTTAATTATTTCTTTCATTCGAATAGTTTTTAACCTGATAATTTCATTTTCGAATCCTTTCTTGTACATCTTATAATTTATACGACGCATATGGCAATTTACGGTAATGATTGAACCTCTGTATACACACAACCTGACTGGTATAAAGCGATATTCATGATCCCCACCAGTTCTGGTGTGGTAAAGTCATCATGCGTACACCAATGCTTTATGATTGCATTTGACGTCCTTTTAAAGATTTAAAGATACCTTGATAAAAATAATTATATGCTTCTACACGCAACACATTTGTCACTGCCTTATGAAATCATATATAGAAATATTTATTTTTAATGTCAGTGATATATGAAAACTTGTTTTCCTCATTTTTAAGATGAATTAAAAAGCATTTGCAGGAAAACCGATCGGTTTCTACAATTATTATGTTCCGTGGGCCTTTACAATATGTGTGATATGCTGTTCTTCGTAATGACCTGTCAATCATTGTGGTCACTGTGGTCTTCGTGAAACATTTAATTGGCTTAATGTTTCTTTAACATTCCGTAACATTTTAATGTATGACTAAAATACCAAATTCCAATGCTTAAGAGTTTTATGTAACATACTTAACTAGAACGGTATGTTAATTATGCCACTCTTTTTTATATCAGTGAAACCAATCAAACGTCTACAAGCGATACTGCAAATCTCCTAAAATTATGTAACTTTTTATTACGGGGCTCGAACGGGTCTGGTTTCATCAACTATTTTACTTTCATGGTCTGTCTGAAAAATGGATTCCAATAATACGTAAGGTTGAAAGCAAACATATTTCATCCAGTTCTTTCATTCTTGACGTATGCTTAAAATTAACCAGGTGAATAAATAGCTTGTTTAAAGGAGTATTCATTTACCTTGCAGTTTAATTATTGTTTTCCATACAAATTGTTGCAAGTTCATTGATGCATATCTTTTTGGTGGTCAATAATTGTAGAACATTAACTAAAAGCATATGTTAATCCGAAAGAATAACAACACATTCGCCGATGAATACAAGATCTGGATGACATATGTCAAAAACACATTCTGATTATACTTTTATTGTACTCTGATGGTCAAAGTAGACGGTTACGGCAATGTCTGCTGACCTAGTTTATCATTGTAACTGGCAAACCTATTATACAGTACTTAAGGTTTACAGGTTTGATCAGAATTGAATCATAATGCCACAGTAGAAACGTTTAATCTACCTAAAAGCTAACCCATGCGTCTATCATTGATTAACCCATATTGTTACAGTAAAACACCAACAAACACATATTATATCAGTTTGGAAGACAAAAATCACTTACTTTCAATTATTCGCACGCAACATGAAAGACTGACAAAGATTGGAAAATGAGTGCCGAATTGCTTTGTTAAAGGGAACGGTGATATATGATCGATGTACTTTCCACTGTGTTTTCAAGTGCAGATAGGCACATCAGTCGTATATGTCGTTAATACAATTAGGTTAGAATCATGCACCACGCTGTGTGCCCTAGTGTTCTTAAACCCAAGACTGTGATGCCATAATTGATATTAATGAAAGATTATCTACGATCTTACCTGCAAGCAATAAACGAAAAACCAATTATCTAACTGAGTGTAATGTATCGTTACAGACTGAATTTTGATCGTCATTCCCACAACACTATATAAGGAGTGATGTAATTCTTTGTGAAGCAGGACATTCAAAGTATCACGATGGGATTAATTTGGAATTAGCCAGGGGTTTGGCATCCGACGTTTCTGACCTTCACTGCTCATTAAAACAAATCGCAAGATATATAAACGAGGGTTTTCGAAGCTTCTCTTTAGTAGCTTGAAACAGGATCGAATATACTTTCTCAGGATGAAGGTCCCTGTCGCTTGGTTGATGTTTGTAATTTTCTCTTGGTATCGACTTTCTAAGAGGTATGTATTCAATCGTTATGTGAGGTTACATTCAATTTTATATACGATATAAAGGTAATTTACTTGTTGTTTATTATTCGAAATCACAAAGCCATGATTAAAATTTCAAAATTTCTTATCTTGTTGGTCTACCTTTGTTTTATAAAGTATCGTATAAAGGGTTAATTAGATTGCTTGTGAATGATGTTTGGTAAGTTTTGAAAGTTATAATTTCGGAGATGAAGATAATTGGCCTTTCAAAGGGTTTACTATGTCTTTAATTTGTCATTTTTTTTTCATTTTAATGAGGGTGGAATAATTATGATTGAATAATGCGTCAGTTATGAACTCTAACGAAATATAACTTATGTACTGGATGTGTTCAATGCAATCGAAATGAATTCTTTCTCTGGTTGAAATCGGAAAAGGGCTTGTACATTGTATTATTAAGTATATTTTCTTTGATTGAAAATTGTGAGACTGATGTAGCCAATTGTTGATTTAAATATCTGCCTACTAAGAATATAATGGCCACTTCAATAAATATTATAAATAAATATAGAGACACAATGCGCAGTAATCATGAGTGAGAGAGAAACAAGCTGGGCTGGATGAAAACCTTGAAACTGAACGTACACCAAGTAACCTAAAAAGTATGTTTCATCGTAAAGGTATATTTACACTTCCCTCGGGATTTATACACTTACTGTTCGTAATACTATTGATGCGAAGTTTTAATAGCCTGTCGACACTATTCGTTATATATCTAGGTTAAGATGCACGCATACAGAAAGGTATATATTACTGTATTATTGTTGATTCCTAAGCCTAATATAATGGTCTAAAATCGATTGTTATTGATTGAATCTGGAAATATCAAAACAGACATCTCTATCTCTCTCACTTTCTTTCTTTCTTTCTCTCTCTCTCTCTCTCTCTCTCTCTCTCTCTCGTAAGTTTAGGTAACGCAAAACAAGCACTTAGATCAACTGTAAGATATTTTAATTACCTCCAATCCATGCTACATTCCAGTTCGTAAATTGCAAACGTGATTGTGATTAGCAATACAAGGCAAAGAACAACATTTTATGGAGGTCTCACCCGGCAGGAATGAGACTTGTTCATTCATTTTTCAAAACACAGAATTGTATCCTATCAATGGACAAATATATGTATTTGTAGGCGATATAATTACAGGTCATGCAAGGTATGTACGCTGTATCAATTATATACCACCTCATTTCACTTACATATGTATACACAGCAACTTCTCATGATTAGCCTAACACCAGTTTAAGCATCCAAATCACTATGCCACAGTAATTTATTGTCTTGCTAACGTTTGACATCCATGTTATTTTCCAGGCATAGACGGGGCCTACCTCTTCAAGCGGACAAGTGTATATAGTAAAGATACCGAAGAAGAAGAGCTGAATGTACTACGTCAATAGTTTGAACTTTATGACACAGACAAAAACGGGTATTTGAATTGGGAAGAGTACAGGTTCGTGCTAATCTAAATATATTATCAACATTACGAACGTTAGTATATAGTATACCTTCGATGTGATGACTACTTCATTTGTCATACTATTTATCTATCAACTCGGTTTTCTCATTGATGCAAACCACTATTTAATATCAATCTGGATCAAAACGGACACGTGAGTCGTCGCATTAAGATGCTAGAGATTTATGTCAGATATTATAGTGAAAGAACCGTAGAATTTATAATATTTTCTTTTATATAGATACATGTCACGATAGGTTATTGCAATGAGTACCATTTGTATAGTAGTTCGTCCAACAAGTCGATGAGGACCACTTGAGTGTTTTGTATGAACAAACGGTCTAGGGGTGATTAGGTGGTCGATTATGCCAATGTGCTTCCTGAATGTTATGTGGCATTGTGGACATGGGATGGAAGCAACGGTGATCGTGGGGTTACCGGCTTGACATTTCCTGGCCTGCCTAAGTTGTTCTGCCGCAGATGTCCTTTCGGCTTTGCAAGATGAAGCACATCTAGTAATGAAAAGCGTCCAAAGACCTGGTAATACGACCATGTAATGGTCAGTCTGCTCCCCCGTGTCGTTACTAATGAGTAATTTCTTCAGTGATTTATTTATGGTGTCCTTGTATCATTTTATCTAACCTCCACTGCCGCGTTTTCCTTGCTCAAGCTAGCCATAAGAGATACTTTGGGAGCCGGTGGTCAACCATGCGAGCGACAATGGCTGCCATCGCAACATTTATTGCACCAAGATGATGCAGCTACTGGGAAGGCAAACTCGGGCACAGACCTGGGGATTCAGTCTTTCTCATGTAATTTTGAATGATTCCAAAATTAAGGTGTGCAAAAGAAGTGTTTTTATAGACAACAGCACTATAGAACAGTTGCACTTTCTGAATCAATTCCTTCGTTTGGGGTGTATAGGTTGCAGAGGTCATATGGAGTTTTTAGTTTCATGCTTAAGAAAGGCACCTATAACCATCATGAAAATATATTATATTCATTGTTAACGTACTCGTCATAGGTTAGGTCAATATTTTGATTGATATTACTGCTTGTAACTTGATGTTCTGGTCAGATCGTTCTCAGCTAATTAAGTTGCAATTATTGAAATATGTCGTTTTGACACAGCCCTCTAAGTTTCCGCGGTATTTACATTTGATGTGACCATGACATTACTTGTCAAAAGTTGATGTCATTGCTAAATCAAACCCCACACTGTTATCTATAAGATTCGTAATTTCGTTACATGGACTTCAGTATTTGTAATCTTCTACATGTAAACATGATTTTATAATTCAAAGTTTAACTGCCGGTCGGTAAATATAATCATTTATAAGGAGAGAGATTGAAAGAAAGTCAGAATGAAAAGTTAGAGAGAATTACCAATATAAATCAAACATAATGTGTCATCCCTAGATTATATAGAAGAATGCTTGATACTACTAGGCATTAATATCATTTAATATAAACAACACCATCATGCAGAATAGAGATAATTATGGTGCAATTATTGCTTAATTCACCTGGAAGCGTACATATTGTCAGCATAATTCATACTGAACTATACGTTAAGCATCTTCACGGCATACACATATGATATTACCTAGCGAAAGCGTCAGCAGTATTTTATATTCCTTAACCCAATCCAAATATTATATTCTTGTGTAACTTTTATTTTAAAGTGCTCCTCTGGTGGAATATGAAAAACCGAGTCCAGCAGTAATGTTTCACTTTACGGATGTTGATGGAAATAATCTAATAAGTTTTGAAGGTAATATCTTAATAGCTGCAAGTTTTTGAAACACGTCTTCTGCTACAACTACTACTACGTTTGGTTTTGTTTGGAATGGCAGTGTATTGTGCGATAACAATTTAAATTCATCCTCCAATCCGTTTCAGCTTTCACCAAACAAAATATCCGAATCAAGCCAAGGTTGTGGTTATGCAGTATTGCATTAAGCGAGTTCTCCAAAAGATATTTAATTTCTCTTTACCCTAAATCTTAAATATTCCCTCATTAATTATGCTTAATACGCATCGAAATGATTGTTATAATAATTCATGTATTTGAAATGGATTTTAACTTCCATATAGAGTCTTTGTAATCAGCAAGGACCATTATGAACTAAAACGTGTCGGCCACGAACCCATACAATTAGGATGTAAATATTAAAAAACCAAAACATACTTTAATGATAGTTCTCCTTATGCCATTTCTGATAGCTGACAAAGAACAATGAAGCAGTTCCTAGTTTTTAGGGTGAAGAAGAACTAGACAGATCCAGCTTTGTTTCAGTACAGTTCCTTACGTGATTCCCGAAGAGGAAAGTTTGTCTCGGACTACTGTGCAAATGGAATTAATTTGTTCTTTGTACATGAATAACTTATAAATGTCCTTCTGAATATATCATACCAGATAGCTAGCTTATGTCCTTGGTTGTGCATGAAATGTTACTATACTATTTGTTACATTTAATTTACTCTCAGTTCAGAACTTTGGATTTCACTTTATATATTTTGCTGTCTTCCTGAAGTTTGTCATGCTGATATGATATAAAATATATACAAATTTTACATGAGGTACTTGGAAGCTGCTTGTGTTTTTTTTTTTTTCCACGGCCGTGGAACAGTTCTTCATCAGACCCAGCTTGATTTGCAAGATTGCTATCAAAATATTCCTTGATTCAAGAAGTGGTCGATGCTGAACACGTTTCCTCCAGGCTCAAACGACTGTATTATTGGCCAATCTGTCTTGATATAGTGTGAACGAATCACACGACCATCCCATTCGCAGAATAAACAGCACAGCTTTCTGTACAAACTCCGCACACCAAACAGGAGAGCAAGAACTTTCAACCTGCCACAACGGTGTCGCTGATGTTGGTCATGGTTTAAACACCTCAAAGTGTGTTTCATCTTTTGATAGGTTTCCTTTATTTGGATTGCATAGCCAACTGGAATGCATAGCACATTGCGAGTGTGCAAGAAAACAAATTTAAGACTCGTCTTTGATAAATCAATCAACAGTATCCATTCATCTGGATCATGAACAATGTTCAGGGCTGTCATACCAACATTGATGTTAATGTAGTCTACAGTATCAACTTCCATGACAAACAATGGGACAAGATCCTATGGATTGTAACTAAAGACGGTGGCCCTAATGTACAGCCATGAGCTTCCACTATTTGTGACTACAAAATAACATCTTACATTTGGCTAGTTCCAAATCCCTGACAAGGTTATTCAGTTCACCTTGTGTTGTGATGTGTTATGGGGCTTAGTTCAGATGAGGAGGATTGGCGAAAATATGGGTCATGATAAATTGAATGTTCAAGACTAATAGTTTCATCCTTTTCCTCGTCTGACTCAAATCAAAATGGTACTATTGCATCATGAACCGATAGTCTTCCATGGGGTAATGGGCATACAGCTGACGGAATGTTTCGATAATTAATCGTCCACTTTTTCTTCCTTGACACACCGCTTCCTACTAGAGGTACCATGCAAAAGCAACAATTACTGATATGTTCTGTTTGTTTTTGAGAATCAATGGCAATGTAAAGACATATATTTCTTTTTCCTGTTCAACCACTGCCAAAGATGTGTTGCACACGTGTTTCAGCATATCTGTGGCGCCCACCTCTTGTCCTGACCTCCAAGTTTGAAACCAAAATAAATGTGATACACATTCTTAACCACAGTGATTTTCCTGAACTTGTGTTATGCATATGTCATTTAACTACAATCATAGCAAACGTTTTCTTTATTGTTCACACAAGTACGTGTCATCTCTGCTCACACTGACTATACCGAAATGTATCCCTTTGCAAAACTGAAAACAGACAAGTAGCAGGGCACGACTCTGTATGATTTCCGAGCTGATATAGTACAATTTGTTCAGCCTAGTGATGTACACGTAATTACGATTGCATTATCCTTGACTTATATGTATAACATGATGCTCTTCATATTTATGACGCAATAACAGCTTGAGATTGCATCATTCATTGATCAGCCTAAAACGCAACAACTGTCGAACCCAGTCATAGATTTAATGATAGATACACGTTGATATAAATTAATTTCTGTTTTATTCAGAGGTACACAGAGTGTATGAAAGGGTAAAACAATTAACCACAGATAAGGGCATCAAAGCGGAATAATCATACGAGCAAGTAAGTATAGACAAACTAACAATGACTTAAATGACTATTTTGTTTTCTCATACCTCCATCTTTATTAATTTATTAGAGACGCATTTCAAAGAATCTTTACTGATAATCTATGAGCGACTTTACTGGAATGAATTGACAATGAAACTTATTTAACTTTGCAGATTCTGTCAAATTATTTTATTCACCCTAAATAGACAGGGGACAATAAACGCTTGCAAGGCTTTTCGCTTCCCAGTCACGATATAGAAGGAATATAATTTGCCAAGGATACATTTAATCTCTTGAATATATCGCTGAATCAAATTACTCTAGGTTGCTTTCTTCCATCAAAATCGATATAATAATCTCGAGCGGTTGATTTGTTTTTCAAAATGTCATAATATCAAGGTCCTCGATGACCCACCTTAAATAGTTCAAACGAAATTGACCGTTGATAGAGAATCGTTCCATAACATTTCTGAGTAGCTTATAACTCAATTGATAGGACGAACCGTTGGCACCGTCTCAAAACCATGTGCAGGAACGACGTTATTTTGTCCTGAGAGTAAAGTCATGACTGTTAATATTGTCTCTACTTCTCACTTTGCCCTCAATCGAAAATGCTAAGGATATACAAACAACAGTTGAGGACAGTAAAATCGCGGAACCAGCTAACTGTAACGAATGACAACCCGGGATCAATTGGTAAAATAGCAAAACACACCAAGTATATTATCAATATCACGCAGGCAACCCGAACATCCCCTACACGCTACATGGTAGCGACCAAGGAAGTCAGATAATGAAATTAAAAAGACCAAACAAAGGAATTACATCGAATCAATGCGCCAAATGCATCCACCACTCCTGTACCAGTCTATAAGGCAACTATCCAAACATCATTGCATTGAAAACGTGTGTTAGTGGGTCTCTGAAGCTTCGATATAATCCTTTATTTATGTACATCCTTTCCAAACCAACGGACCAACATAATGTATACAAAGTTATGAAGTGATTATATAGGGCAGTGTTTCTGTTTAAGCAGGCCTCTAGGGATCTGTTTCGTTTTGCTGTGTAATACCAGCCATCGCTTGACCTAGATAAGTTACCTAATCGGACAAAATATTTTAAAAAAAACTAGCGCACTCAACAAAACATCCAGCTACTCTCGGGTACTCAAACTAAGAATGGGAATGGGAATAATAATAACTATAAAATTATGCATCATATCCAACGGTAATTGTAAATGCGGTATAATAAATCATGGTATATGAACGCCTACCTAGACCGGTATAACTTCGTCACACATACAGAAAAATATCGTGTTCCACACAAACGAAGATCAGTTCATAAAGAACAGAAAACGTTTCAGAAGAAAATGAAGACAAATACATCCCTCCATCATATGAAGACGCATCTAAGTGATCACGAGAACGCGTATTGTAGCAAGGGGACAGTGAGAGAGACAGAGTGATAGAAAGAGACGAATGTACACACTCACACACAAAGAGAAAGAAAGAGAGTCTCCCATTTCACAACATTGATTAGGGTGCAAATTCTCTTTAACGTTTACGGTATAGCTGTGAACAATTTTGAAAACACTGTTTTTTGCTGTATGGTGAAAATATGTACCTACAAGCGACACTAACATAAATTGATATCTCTGTTTCAGGTATTATTCAAGACCAATGGATCACAATAACATGGCAAGAATCCTGATCCACAATGCACATTTCAAGTTTACTGTCCATGATGACATTACAGTTAAATAAAGTTAAGAATAACAAGAACATGTAATTGATTGTTTGGAGTTGTGATTTGAAATTTGTGATATGTATCACCAAAATCATTGAATAGATTCGGTAATTAGTTCAATTTCTCAATATATCGCTGGGTTATCTTACTAGATCATATAACATTCTCGTTATCAATTATTTTGACACTATTTTAAATCAATAGCTGACACATCGGAAGAAGAAAAGTTATTTTTTCCAGTATCTTCATGTATTAATGTAATTAGTGACATGTAAAATGTTGAATAAATACTTAAAAAGAAGTGTTTGTTTCTAATAGGCTGTTAACCTGCAGACACAGATTTTACTCGAACTGCACAACATGGGCACATTGCTCTACCAAGACATTAGTGCAAATACACGCCAACAGACTGTGGACACACCGTGACAGAGAAACGTCCCTATTTTGTAATGTAAGCTGAATGGAATGCCAAGGCCTTATTTAATGATAGCAACCTTAAAATAAGCCCATCAGTGCATATCCATGTTGGTATTTTGTAATAATTCGAATTTGTTATAAATATGATATCACAGTAAGAAAAATCCGTTAAATTGAAAATGACTTTAATTCTTCGACACGTTGTCTACATAGGTCAAGTGTTTGAGAAACATGGCACTCAGAATCATAAATATAAGATGATACATTTTACGTTGAAGGACAAAGAAATCGTTTGATATTAAGGTAACAGTTTAGCAACACTACCAACATGTGTGCGGGATACAAAGAATCCTGGTACATGAACTTCAGGTACTGGACTGAACATTTGCTAACACGGGTTCCTGAAGCGAGATCGGTGTTGAGGAAAAGCAATGTTGAAGGAAACTACTCATTCCGAGTGACAAAGTAACTTGCAATTAAAACCATGACTCGTTTTCAGATAAATATGTTTGTCATACTATAAGTGTTATAACATACAAAACTAGACACAGTAATAGTTTCCGCTAACATTACCAATTGACACGCTAGCTTATGGTTTCAAATTGATTTTATTAAGAAAATTATACTGATAATAATACAAAATCTTCACGGAAGGTTTTCACTTAGTTTCACCATTGAATATATTCCTAAAATACAAATTGTGTACGCGAAATGCTGTTTTTAACATAAAATATGTTTAAAAGGCAATTATCTCAAATACAAGATTATTTTGTCAAAGATGTACAAAGCATTACTTAAATATTGCAAGAGCAGAATAATCAAGGATGCTTGTATGGTTTTAGTAGATATGAAAATAAAGTAACAAAGTATCAAAACCAAATGGCAGATACACATTGTTATTATAGCTATAAAACTGTTTGGTGTATGATCTAAGACTTTGGTCATAAATCAGGTAACAAAAGGAAACGAAACCAGCAAGTGTTCTAAAACTTAACATATAATGAAATTATCAAAGTTAACGCAAAATATGTAATTGTAAGAGGAAACTACAGTATTATGAACTGAATCCAAAACAGTTCTGACAAACGTTTGAATAATGTCCAGAGGAAGGAATATTCCATATAAATTTCAAATCCATGAATGCATAGGTCTGCCAACAGTCCGGAAGTTTCAAACTTGTATAGCTGTGAACACTTTTATATAATTCACAATTGTTCCAAACATTACTAGTATAGTCCAATGAGTATGTTGTATTTCCACATACACATGCAAACAATTGTTTTCTCTCCAATAATATATCAACACAACATAAATTACGTTAGAATACTTGATTGTACGACAAGAACAAAATCAATAAGAATGATAATATAGCTATAAGCAGACGTAAAACTATTTCAGTGCATCGTTGTTACTACTGTTACCTGACGATATACCATGATTCAACACCATAAAAGAACCAAATTGACTTAACCATGCAATGGAGAACTTAATTTTCTTCACACAGAATATACATTTTGAAATATGGCAACATTATGGATATTCACATATCACACTATGGACTCAATATTGACTTTCAGATGTATGGGCAAAATATGTAATTTCAGGCTTATTGTCGCACTATGGCCTTTCAGCCATATGAACATACTGCGCAGTAAATGCTTCTTCTGATGTGGACCATTTATGTGTCCTATATATGGGAGTAGCTCCATTACAGTT
Organism: Sinohyriopsis cumingii; assembly: GCA_028554795.2. Taxonomy (NCBI): domain Eukaryota; kingdom Metazoa; phylum Mollusca; class Bivalvia; order Unionida; family Unionidae; genus Sinohyriopsis; species Sinohyriopsis cumingii. The sequence continues at coordinate 807,819 of JAPYKE020000267.1, read as the reverse complement.
TATGCAAAATGTGAGATTCTACTTCACCAACGGAGATGTAATATTACAAAGCTTATTTTGTGAGATTTATTGACATGAGGTTAGAGAGTTGCAAGGTGGTAAGTCCTAAACTGGCTGTAGGGACACAATAATGCAAAAAGTAAAATTTCAAAGGAATATAAACATGTAGTCCTTGATGACGTAGGTGGAATGTACATCAGATTTCGCATTGCTGTCAACCTCGTCAACGTAAGTCGACTTAGGCCTACACCAAGATCTTTGAACATCTGATTAGAGAACGTCTCTCTGCAGATGATACGGAGCTTGCTGCTCACACTGTATGCGCCTTAAACAGCGTAACATCCTGGTTTGCAGAAGCTTGAAAGCTCTTTGTACTTTAGGTCAGCCTTACGAAAAGTGACGGACTTTACCAGCCTGCTCCCAAGTAAGAGTTCCGGCTACCAAGCATCATCACTGACTTGACATTGCTAAATTTAGTTCAGCAGTTCACCTGGACTGTTTAATATCCTGTGATGCCACGGTTGACAAAACATACAACAGACTGACGAAGACAAACAGCGCATATAGACGGGTTTGGTACAACTACAGTCTCAACAGAGATAAAGCGTCTACAGAACAGCCGTACTGATCATACACCTACATGGCGCAGAATTTTGGACATCCTACAGTCGCGGCTTTCACTGGAGTGACTTCATCACAAACACGGAAGTCTTCAAACAAACAATGATCACATCCGTTGAGGCCACGCAAATCAATATACAGCTAAGCTGGGAAGAGCACCTGTACAGAATGGAAGATAATCGCCTGTAACAGATTGGTCTGTATAGTGAGCTGTCAACTGGCCCCGTGATAGAGAGACACATCGAAATGGATATAAAGGCTCCTTGAAAAAGTCCTTCACAACCTGTAGCATCGATCACCACTAATGGACATCACAATCTGCTGATCGTGAAAGGTCTCGATGACAATTTCACTAGGCCACTGCCACTTTTGAACAAACAGAGGGACGAACGTGGGGAGAAAAACGAATGCGAAGACATAACCGGTAACCATCGACAGCACCCACCTCAAGCCATATATTTCCATGCAGACTCTGAGGTCGGACGTACCTCTTATGTATTGGGCTCTTCAGCCACCTGCGCACGTTAAATAGATATGGACTACCCTTTCCTACATTCCTAAATATTCGCAAGCGAAGTGAAGTCAGCAAATTCTTGATTATTATTGCTAATATCTCGCCATACAGTAGAACGAATTAATTTGAGAGTGGGTGCCCTAATATATAACCACGAGAAATATTAAACCTTGAACTTAAAGCATATATATGTGGGGATTATTTTAGATTAATACATTACAGTTAGTGGTTTGAAAACTCGTATAGGTCAAGGATACTATCAGAGTTGCCTGTCCAAAAGAATGGAATTTTTTAATACTTTATACAAATCTTTGCGTTATAAGAATGATTGCTTGTATGACATTCCCTATACCTACACAATTCTATACAATAGTCATTATCTCACTCTACCTGGACGAAAACTCAGAAAATTACAATAGTTTAACAGATGATCTAATTTGGTACATGTGTTCACGAACGAAAGATGCACACTATCAAAAGCACGCGAATGCGCAAAGGAAACATTAGCTCACAAAACTTATTACCAGAAAAAATATAAAATCAGTTGGGATGACAAGGGCTGATATATTTGTATTGCATATCGTTTTGTTGCGGAACGTCTGGCATGGCAAGATACATTAAATATACGTATATATATATATATATATATATATATATATATATATATATATATATATATATATATATATATATATATATATATATATGTTACAATATCGATATCAACATATAAAAAATGATTTAGGACCGTTTATGGTTTGATTCACAATACTTTACATTCCTTTAAAAGTTTCACGTTTTTAACAGAGACGTGTAACATTAGTTCCTGATTTTAAAACATTGGTTGGCTTCGTTTATTTCTGTTACTTGTTTTATGACCATCGGATCCTTGCATCCATGACGTAACGTTTTTCTATCATTGCTGATAATCAATTCGCTAGAATTACTATTTTCCGTGTTTTAATACGTTTGTGCTTATGAGGTGTATAATATATGATTACCTAGTAAAGCACTCGATTGTTCGTGTTCATTAATTGCATTTCATTCAGTGTAGATATGCGATTTTTTTTCCTTTGCTCAATCGGATGTACCCTTCCAACTTATTTGCTCTTTATCCACTTGCTTTATAAACTGGGATAAATTATATTATTTAATCAGTGCTTATTCACATGAACTTAACTTATTTATTGTGCCATTAAGAACACTTCATATCGTACACCTTACATTCATATAATTTGAAATGTTAGAATAAAAGAGTAGACGATTGGCTTCGTTATAATATTTTAACCTTTATCATTTTATCATTTTCTTTTCGTTCTTCATTGCATTGTAATGTAATACTTGCACAATGTTAATATGGACAAACGTCTGACTGATTTTAAAACTTTTGTATTTTCTTAGACAAGCATGCTTTCTGGATTATTTCACTTTGATATCCTAAGCTTGATTTCGTTTCTGCAACTATAATTGTAAATTTATCATTAATTGATAATTTTGTAATGTATCTTCTTTTGACCGTTTAATATTTTGTTAGGTATATTTTAATAATTTTTTGATAAGGACCTTTCGGAGGGATGCGAATACTCTGATTCCAAACAATTAAGGTTTTATCCATTTATATTACAATTTAGGTTCATCATCATCTATGTTTGAGAAACTACATAATTTTAGATATTTTAAAACAATTAAATATGAAACTTATACATAATTAATAATTAGAAAATAAATTTTGGATTCACGTTAAGTCAAGCCTTGCTATTTGACAGAAGCGGTAGCCCCAAATTACAGTGAAAACTGGAACTAATTTGAATATGGAATATCAACAAATATAGAAGACGAATGAAAGCTTTGTAAATGCTCGAGCTTCTGAAAGTTATATATCATTGTCAGATTTAGAAACAATCATTTAGACATAAATTATATAATTATTAATAGATTCTAGGATTAAAGCTGTTTTAAAACTGGAAAAGAAGATGAAACTTTTACTCGATTGGAAGTTCATTCTTCACTAATGTTCTTTTTAATCTTAATTTCCACCTATCTATATTGAGTTCTTGTTTACTGCATGGTATTGAAATGTTCTTTACAAGGTCAACTAAATATAATAAAATTGATAATATCCTGAAAAGTGTACAAAGTAAATGAAGCATGTAGCAGATGCCTTTTCATTATGCAGTTGCTCACATAATTACTATATGTGTCCTTGAATAAATGTTGTTTTTGATGTCTGTAGTACAGCGTAACTGATCAACCATTAGTCAGTGAGGACGTTATCTCTCCCAAACAAATTTTACATTTATAATGGTCTTTTTTACCCCGTCTTTAAGATAGCTTGTAATCTACATAAATGTGTTCGATTTATATCAGTTATAGGTTTTTTGGTTGACCAGTAAAACCTTTCGACTTTCAATATGAAATAATAAAATAATGAATACAGCATGACATGGTCAAAGATGAATTACGTAATTACTAATACTTCAATGTTTTATATAGTTTAGTCATTATGGTATATGGTAGGATATTATGTAACTTTCCTGGTTTGAGATTTACTCTCAGTACATATAACAATCTGCGTCTTTATGTAATAACTCAGTTTAACTTTTTATCATTGTATTACATTTATGTTAAATTATCGTTATGTTGACCACTATCTACACTGTTCTAATTTTGATAGTTTTCTTTACCTTTGTTATTCCATAGTATTTTATACTCGATGCTTTTTAACTCGTTTGTACTTTTAATTGTGCATCATTTCAAATAAATTTGAAATCCAAATTCTTTCTTTTTTTCAAAATGAATTACGATTAGGTTTCGTAGCTCAAATTGCGTCTTATATATCATCTTTTAGACCACTTCCCATTGTTCTAGATCAACATAAACGTTTCCAGGTCAAAACGTTCTACTTAAATCAATGTCAGCAAGGAAACAAAGGAGATACATTCACAGGAACCGAATAACCAACACAGAGATAAACATGGAAAACCTGTATTTACACAAAGTAATCTACAAGAATACAGTGCGTCAGAAAGGTGGTGTATACAAACATTACCTATCGATTTATCTACAGTATTTACATAATTAATGATACATAGTTGCAGCAGCCTGTCGACAATATAACTCAAAATGATTTGTTACAATCGCACTTAATGTGATGTATTTAGTGCTTATTTGTTCTTGGTGGTGGTAATGGTGTTTCTAAAACATATTGTAAGGTTCTAGAAAAAGTCTAGCATCAATTAAATATGATAATATTCAAAGGAGGCATCTGTGTCATACGAGGATATTTCTTGAATTACGAAAAATGGTAAAGATTAAGTCTACCAACCAAAGGAAGAGAGAATGAGGCAGAGACAGAGAGAAAGACAGAGATAAGTTTTCGGTTTGTAGGTGTCTTAATTAAAGAAGAATAATGACTTAGATCAACTGTAAATATATACAATATTTAATTTGTCTCTTATTGATTCGTTATTTAGCTATGTCTTAGGTCATAATTAGTCCGCCGAGTTGTGAATGGCTGTGCGTTCCGTGTTTGTAGTGCTCAACTTTCTTCATTAAATACATATTTAATATTTAAATAATAACTCTGCTTGATATTGATTCATTTTGCACAAACAGTTCACTGAAGTATGTTATTGCCAGATCATATATGTGTGCATGTGTTTGTGTGTGTGTGTGTGGTGTGTGTATGTGTGTTTTTTGTGTGTGTATGTGCGTTTGTGTGTGTGTGTGTGTGTGTGTGTGTGTGTGTGTGTGTATCGTCAATGTGGCCGAAACTAGTACATGAGCCGACATACATCAGAAACCCAAGGACCACAACTCTTATGCCTGTATCCATTCTCATCGTATAGGTTGGATGATGTCTATGAAATATCAATTATTCTTGCTATTAAGATATAAATCTAACTATTATGTAAGATTATACGCCAGTAAATTCAGGAGGTCTGGACATTTTGCTCTGGCCATATGTCGATTTGCTTTTTATTAAGTAATATAAAGCCCCTGTAGTAGGCGGCTGATAGACAGCTGATGTACTTAGAAAAGCTATTGATTTATCCGTCTGGACTATTACATTAGATTCTTTGTTCTTAAATGCTGGATTCAGGACACCTTGCCTTGGGAAAATGTCGTCGTCGTTTTCAATTAAATTACGTCTATGCCCCATAAACAGTTCTATTCAGTGGCAGTCAAATATGGTTGAGTTGTTTGATATCAAGTGCGTAATATAGCAATACATTAAATACGTATGCCTGCTCTTATTATGTAACTCTTTTATTTAAATGCATGACACATTTCCTTTTGAGTTTCTACAGAGAATAGTCTTGGAAGACGTCAAATGTACAAAGCAATTCAACAATTGCTTGGCCGGGAGATACTTTTAAAGAAAATATTTCCAATGATTCTTTCGAATACGTTGTGTTTATTTTTATATATTGTTATTTTATATGGCTATTATTCCATCCCCCTTTTTCATCAGGTACAATTTCTCCAGTTTGTTACGACCCTATGGGCACAAACCTATTAACAAAATGAAGGGAAACAAAACAGCTTTGTAAAACGTAGCAAATAATTTATTTATTAATGTTATGACAGGAAAATTTTCAAGGTACTTACATTATTAGTAACTTAGTCCACAAAACCATAAATAAGTTCTAAAAGAATAATATGCTCCTTGTAAACTTCAGATCCAAAACTATAGCGGTCGGCCAGCAGTCATGGCATGTATATATGGCGCCGTAGAGAAAGCCTTTCAATAATTTGCAAGAGTTCCATACTACCAATATTGTCAAATGAGCATTTTCTTTCCCACTGAATAATCCAAACGATTGTTTTCAATAAATGTGCATGTGTATGTATGTGTGTGTGATTTGGATTTTTAACGCAACTTTAAAAATTTGCAGTCATATCGCTAATATGTCTCCATAGTGGCAGTTTATAGCGATGTCTAAGACTTGGACATCATGCCGCAAACATGTAACATTATGTCCCACCCAGCCTCATTATCATGAGACCAGGCCGACCAGTCCTAACACTAACCTCTTAATGCTGAATGACTAGCGAGACAATTATTAGTTCTAGTTTTGTAAGTATGTGGTATGAATCGGCCGATGATCGAACCCACAACATCCCGCATCCGAGGCGGATGCTCTAACCATTATGCCACACGAAAAGATGGTATACTAGATAGCTGAGATGCAACATGCACCAAAGTGTCTAGCTTTGAGCCCATCATTATTACAGGAGCAATAAAAGATAGATGTCATGTTTAATAAACTTGTCCTGTAATTTCATATTAAACACTCAATATGAACTATGAGTTTAAGGTAGAATTACGTGTGAAATCTCATGGTTGGAATTTATTACCAAGTTTTGGTGATTGATAACAATGGCCAAGATATAAACAAAATATATATTAGACATCCATTTTAGCTTCATAATGTCTTCTGCTAAAATGTCAGGTGAAGGTGAAATATGTACCGTCTTAGACCTAATACATTTTAATCATCGATGACTGGACAAACATTGTATTCAGTATCGCCTATTTATGTTATGATTATCCACTAGTTATTCTGGCTAACTGATCATTTAGAATAATAATGTTTTGTTCTATGGTAATTTGTTTCAATAAAATCAGCTGTCTCATGGATGCATGCATAAAAGTAAGGTTCATACACGCTGCATATACATCTGAAAAATCACACAAATATGATTTTATAAAGATAATCGCGGCCCACATGGGTTTAATGTTGCTCAATTAGGCATCTGACGAAAGTTAAGACCACTCACTCATCCCATCTCTTTAGGAAATGGAATACATGTTGGGCTTACTTGAATTTAAAGTGTGCAAACTATTTTTCACACAATCATGTAATTTCGATATTGCCAAGTTATGTTCAGATGCATTTCCTGACATCTGCGTTAAGTAACACTATATGGTCTGTTGTCATTTGATACTCAGACAGAAAGTAAACCAGAAAGTAAACCAAAACGATGAGTGCACATGCTGTGGGAGCAAACAATAATATCCACGAGTCGCGTTTGAAACTTCAGTTTTATTTTAACCGCCGCATTTACCGTATGTATTTGGACACGATCAAATAATTATTCCTGTCCTGTTGCAGAACTTAAGTTGAAACATATTCACCTAGGTCATGTGTTCCAAAAATTAAGAAACGAAATAAATTTATATAGAATTAGTGCCCCCATCAAGAAGGAACATTGCATTGTCATTTTTAATCATAAGCTTTCAAGAATTTCCATATATAACGTAGGCCATTTCGAGAATTTGTATATGTAACGTTGGCCATTATACCGTTGCCTATATTGCTTATATTCACTAACACACGACACCTTGTTCATTGACACGAACAATGAGAAACCAATCGTATTTGGTTGTGTTCAAAGGTTTTGATATAATTCTAGTGCATTTTGATATCATTCCTGGACGGAGTGACGATAAGATGGGGGTCAAAAGCATGATAATTAGCATGACCTGTGCAGATTTGAATACAAATATGGTTTTAATTCTTCCAGTTTCCTAATCAGGCGATAATGTATGATGGTATGGGAAAGCTGAAACATTGCACCGAAAGAATGGATCGCTCGTGTGCAGTGGAAGGGTTGTGTTCATGAGGCATTGGATTAAAGAGTTTTATTGCAGATGCACATTTTTATAATTTTGAAAACAAAATGTCAGTTGGAGTTCATTTTCTGACATGTAATTCATGAATGATTTAAAAGGAGACCGACATCTCTCTCAGAAAATACATTGCACAAGCAAAATTAATTTATGGTTTCCCAACACATTATGGAAATTGCTTCATTCAAAACAAACGAAAGTTGTAAAATTACATATGAAAATAGACTAATGAAATAAGTGTTTGCTAAAGTATATGTGCCACAAAATGTACATGTAGCTCGAGTGGCAGACCACTGGCAGGCTTAAACAAGGGCAACACAACAAGGGAGGCCAGAGAGAACAATAGAAAGACACGCTGAATATATCACTGAACAACTTTGCCATTACCTATGACACCTGGGAGCAGAGGTGGTAGTATAATGCCCTGGACAAGTTTGTTTGGCACTCCTGCAGCCGTACAGATGCTGCAGTGTGCAAATGCAGGCAAGGAGGATTACCGTATTATAATAAAGGAGGCAGGCCAGAAATCCCTAGTCAATAACCCCAAGACCAACACAATGTCACAAAACATTCAGGGCGCACATCGGTCTCATTAGTCACCTATGCATACACAAACTATTCGTTCCAGCTTCCACAATGAATGAATAAAGAAGTCCTCATCGGCTTGATGGACTAACAAGCCACTAAGTTCAATATTATATCATTAATACCTAAATTGTACAGTACATAAGACCAACAATGCTTTGATGTGTTTGGAATTTACCAAACTGTTTGTTTTTCTTTGACGATTGACTGGATGTAATTGCCAGGATAATGACATGGTCACCATTGGCTAGATGAGTTTGCTTTTTAATACCAGTTGAGAACTGTCTCCGTTCCATCACCCGACATCACTTTGTTCCCAATGACGAAAATGGAAAAACAGCTTATAGGAGCAATATATTTTTAAAAGATACCTCTTAATTTTATGACATCAAACTGTTTATCAATTTACCAAGTTAATAGATCCCAACAGTTTCTGAGTTACAGACATCAAACAAAATTAACATAAGGTACAACTAATTTTCATGGAAATATATAGCAGCTAAGCAATTACAGAAAAACAATAACCAAATCGAGAAAATTATACATATTCATCTTACTTTTAAAATCTAAGCTATATTTTATGAAGATAAAATAGTCTCTACAGGTAAAATTAGTGGGACTCCTTTTGGATGCCGCCCACTACCCCTACCCGCAGCCACCCACACTTTGTGGCCCCTGACACTGACGAGTTTGTGTTCAAAAGTACCCCTCAGTAAAAGCCACTCTTTAATGTTACCAGCGGACAGCATATTCGTGCAAAATATGTAAGAATAAGATACATGTAATATAAGGTTAATACTATAGCACTAACACCGAGGTTTACAGGACATGGGATCAACAATGATGGTATAGAGTTTTGAGTTCCACATAGTGGTGTAGTTGCTATTCTTTGATAATTACGACTGGATGTAATTTTGTACATCATAACATAGTCAGCAAGGGCTAAAAATAGAATTTGTCGAATAACATAGACAAATAACCTTGAATATAACAGCAATGGACGAAGACCAAAAAGTCAAGAATCAGTACAAGGATAAATTATGTTAAATACAACTCATTTTGTCGACTCTACAAAAGTAATGCCTGCATAATTAAGTTGCAGTCCTGAACAATTAGCAACGTAGGAATAAATCATTACACAATTTTAACATATTATTACAAAAATGGAGAATTAGTACTTCAGAACAAAAAGTAGATGTTGTTCAACTTGATGACAATTGGCAGAGTTCAAGGGTTCTTGCAGACAAATGTGTTGTTGAGAAGACTCAAAAATATATTTCGTAACAGAAATTGCTCATATTACGCTGAACTAGGTAAACTCAGTAAATGGAATAATAATCATTTAGAACGTCATACACTGTTTATATCGATATTTAATTGACGTTTATGAATGGTTGTCCTATGCGCGTTTCAACAACGATGATTTTAAGACAGAAAGAATCAATGAATTATTAATGCAACTATTAAAAGCTACTTTTAAAGAAAGATACTAAATTCTTAAAAGATATTTGTGGCTTTCTTACTACACAAAGATATTGGTCATAAATATAGTTCCCTTTGTAAAGTCCACCAATCTTTTCATGGCTACTTTCCTGGTGCAGAAGCGTTGACAGTATAAGTGGAGGACAACTGTATAAATACTTTATATAAACGAAATTATTAAATGGTAGATACAATTTGGACATAATCTAGAAGTCATACAAATTGGCAAATGTGTTATGTGCCAATCAAAATATTATCACATATAGCTAAAGCTAGTGGCAAAATACAATCTCTTTAAAGTCAACCCCTTCAGGTAACATAACGAAGTCTCTCAAGACAGCTGCTTGACCAGTTTTCAAAGAGGAAATTTACAAAGGAATAAACACAATAATGGTACATGAAATTTTGTAATTTATTCTTGATGCAAAATTACATTAAAATATTTCATTCATCTTAGATAAATGTAGATAGCAATAAATATATATCTTTGTGTTTAATATGACTAGATACGTCAGTAGTGTTTATCTGCTGTTTCTGGTTCATCATAGCGGTGTGTAAATGCATGTTTTCCCTTAAAATCACAGTTGTTGGTGATGACCTGGCAATGTTTCCTGAAAACAATTAAGTGCACATATAATAATTTCAATCCATACATGACGATTGTAGGAATACAAATATTTTGTAGTCATGTACATTTATGAAAAGGCTGGCTTATTAAAGATCATCATACAACTAATATATTGTTGAATTTATTTTCAATGTCAGATGCGTTTGCTTTCATACGTCAGCCTGAAAAGATAAAGAAAGGTCACAGGCTCAATACCTGCCTGGGCCAGCCCAAATTAGCTGCATTTGGCATCCACGTCCTAATTATGAGATAGACAATTTGAAGCTGTTTTTTTTCCTCATGGTTTTGTGATATCACATTCGAAAATGTGAATCTCACACACGGCTAGAAAAAGGAATTTGTTCTTAAACAAAACTGCTTCTTCAACTGGTTAACATCTTAGATGACACAGTTAAACGAACATACACAAGCGTCTTTAAAATCCAAACCATTCGGTACAATTAAAGAATACATTTTCGGATCTTTGATTATGAGGCTTCTTCAGTTGAATAGTGTTGTTGATAGTTTTCATAAAGAATTTACAATTTTCACATCTAACATGGCATCACCAGGAACAATAGAATTGAAAAGAACTGGTTGTACTGTACATTTCACATAATTACACAGAATCAGTTACTTATAAGGCTGATTAAGAATCGTTTGAACTATATTGTGTTCCAAATTGTGTTTGATTATCTTCCAATTTAAATAAATACCAAATCAAGATTTAAGTCATAGTTTCCTGGACACTGCAGATAATATCGAGCATAAACATGCATGTCCATACAATACGCGCAATTGCTGTTTGTTGCGTTATTCACCTCAATTGTACAATACAGTTATTCTAATTGTTTATTTTAAACACAAAATCATTACAAATGAAAATGCCAAACATCAATAAAAAATGGCCAAAATCCACATCTTATTTTTTCCTTGAAAGTTAACATGACAGCAACAAAATACAGCATATTGATGCATGAAAGGATATGTAGTCTATCAGTTAGAGAAAACATCTTTTATTTTAATCCCTGCAATTGCACTTAAGTCAGTTTTCTTTGTTTATTAGTAGTAGAACAACATTATATTATCTAGGGATCGCGTAATATAATTATTTTCATTCTCCATTATATCTTTACTATTTAGAACCTACTTGGAAGTAAACCATAATTTCCTGTTCCATCTTCTTTTATGAACGGTTTGAATATATGAATTAAAATCGAGGTACCCTTTGTGGTCCATAAGTGTGTGCTGGAAAGGAAAAATATAGGCGAATTTTAATTAGTCCTTAAAGCCTATAAAGTTATTAAAAGTGCTATACAGTTATTAATTACAATGGAAATAAGAAACTGAGCTGTCATAATACGTGTTTCATGTGAATGACCGATTTGTTCCAATCCAGACAATTCCTCAAATTTAACTGTTTAATTTCAACAGCAGAGAGGATGAACAGACCTTTCGCTACAAAGTCATTTTTGAAACAATAAAGCTTCCTAAGAATATGTAAAAATAGGTTCAATCACGCCACACCGAAGCCTCTAACTTGCTGAGATTTTCTCTAATTGGGTTAGTTTGTTTTGTTACATTATTTTTGTCGTTAGTGTTTTTCTAAATGTGTATGTGTTTTCGTTTAAACGCCGGACGTTTTGTTGAGGTCGCACCTTCTCTGCTGATATAATTACATCCGTCTTTTATAAACCAAATATTTTATCAAGACTAATACAATATCGTGATAGTGGGACGTGTAAATGTATTGTTATAAATCCGTGCGTGGTACCTCCGCTCCCGAAAAGAAGTTAGAACAAAACTGAATCATATCCATATATAATCTACACCAAGTTTGATGAATGTTTCTTAGAGTATGTCTATCATCTTCGTTAAACACAACTAAAATAGTACAATTATCTATGGTAATTGTTGGTATGTGTGAGTATCGCTGGATAGCATATATAACATCAGTTTTTCTATGTCTGCCTCGAGAAAATATTCGTGCTGAAGTTGTTTGTTTGTTAATCATTACAGCGTCGAATAATACGAGATTATAAAAACCCGTCAAAGTCGTCTACGGACGGTTCCTCATTAATATTATAAAATTAATAATGCCATCGCCATTATCATTTAAACATTCTGCATGTTCACTAAATGCTTTAAGCACATATAACTCCGCTGACATACTACTGACGTTACTACAAAATATAACTTATTTCACTTGAGCAATCTCAATAACAAATAATATAATATTTGCATTTTACCAGACCTAGGTGGACCTATTATTATCATTCAAATATAATTCGCTAATGCTGATATATGTTTTACTGGCTCTTGTTTTCGTGTCGCTATTAAATCAATGACGTCAGGTTTATAAAAATATAAAAAGATGATATAGATATATATTGCGTTCGATGCCGAGCAACCAGGCGCATGCATGAATTAGCAACAGTTATAACCAAAAAAAAAAAATAAAAAAAAAATAAAATAAAACTCGTTCCCTTACAGGTAAATGTGCTAAACCTTGTGCAAGTAAATATACATGTATCTCGCTTGACAAGTCAATGCAAATTGGTGGTGATATCGCTGCTACATTAGGGAAATTACCAGGAACTCCATTAGTGAAATATCCAGGAGAACAAAAACATCTTCCCGGATATAAATATTGCGTCCTTGAACCCGACCTAATATTCGGATTGTTGAGCAAGACAAAGCAAAACCTGGCAAATATCCCTTAAACTCGAATGCTAAAGAATATCACTTTCATGATGTAGCTTATAAAAGTAAAGATCTAGAAAAAGAACATATTTCGGACGTAAAATTAATTAATGCATTCAATTCTATATAAACCAATGTTTCTGTGAATCCTTGGCTAATGGCTTGATAAGATCTACAGAGAAAGGTCTATTATTATTTGGAGCCTGTTCTTAATCATCCTTTGTCAATAACATCGCTATCACCAGTAGTTTATGTGAAGTCAATGACAACTACCTGCAGATGAGATATTCTTCTGACTCGAGACACTGCGAGATAAACTAAGTTTGATCATTCGATGCGACCATAGACGATCCAAACATTTGCTTCAGAATTAGTATTGCGGTCCTAGAACCCGACTTAATATTAGGATTGTTGAGCAAGATAAAGCAAGACCTGGCGAATGTTCCCTAAATGCGAATTATAAAGAATGTCATGTTCATGATGCAGCTTATAAAAGTGAAGATTTAGAACAAGGACATATTTCAGACGTGCAATTGATTAATGCCTTTAATTATATATAAACAAATTGTTCAGCGAATCATTAGCTAATGGCTTGGTAAGATCTGCAAAGAAGGTCCATTATTATTTGGAGCTTGTAATTAATGATCGGATTATTGAAACACAGCTCACATATCAATTATTCTGATGAATTTCTATGCCATGATAAATTCAACATCGAGATCAAAGTCATGCTTAGTTTTTCCTCGCAAAGTTTAAACTAATATATTCTTACTATATCATTGTCAATAACATCGCTATCACCATTAGTTTATGTGAAGTCGATGGCAATTCCTTGCAGCTGAGATATTCTTCTGACTCGAAACACTGCGAGATAAACAAAGTTTGATCATTCGATTCGATCATTGACGATCCAAACATTTGCGTCGGAAATAGTTATTCCTTATGATGAATAAATGGTCATTGCGTTTCATAGCGTCCATGGAGATTTTGGCCATGGGTAACGCACCATTCACACATAATTAAAACAACATTACTTAATGCAACATTTTGTTTCTCTGACGATCCTGGTATATCAACATCGACATTATGTCGTCGTGTGTCAGCATGTATGTTTTAAAACTTGTATTTATCTATCTGAAATTATTGGTGTTAAAGTGTTATCACGAGTTATCTTTGTATTTGCAACTATCAACTCAGTTTGTGCCCATAAATTCTAAAAATTGTTAAAAGGAGTTTCGGAAATTATTTCACACATTATTTTACATTGAATTGTATTGGGATGAAGTCGGATTGATTTCTAAGTGCCATATGAATATTGGTTATTTCTTCATAATAATATACAAAAATCCTCAGCCATTCATATGGAGACAATCCAACAAACGGCACTGGTTGAACATGATCGGCATACATTATTACAGCACTATGTGTATTCAATAACCAATCAATAAATAGTTTTAACATTTCCAATGAAACTTTGCATATCTCATCAAAAACAATAATCATTCCACTTTATTTCTCGCTTTTCGTTCAAGAGCCCATTTATATTAATTACATCGAAATAATTTTTGATAGGTGCATGACTTAATAGTTCTGTCTCTCATGATTATTCTGTGTCAGTGTAGCTGTTAATACAACTTGTTCTGAACAATTGTTCAATAATAATTCGAGAACACGAGCTGTTTTACAAGACCACCATGCCAATAAGGTAAACTGATTTATGTCTATATACATGATCAAATACAGATGGTGCTGATGATAATTTTGATATTTTATTTTTTGGGCAGTAAATACCTTTAAGTTCAACGTCATAGGATTCTGAATAGTTTATGAACGAAATTTAGTATTCAATTTAAAAGAGAAATTTGCTTGTTTGGTTTTAACTCTAGTACATTTATATCTCATAGTTTCAGAATTGATGACGCCATTGAAGAGACCAGAAAAAGGTTTCAGTACAACCACATATGGGTATCAGGCACCTGGAGATCGTATGCATTTAAGATATACATAATATTTGGCAAACGGGTCTAAGCTATGTAACATTTAAATAACTTTTTCTGAAATCGCCATTCTACTTTCTTTCAGGTCGTGTGGGTTTCACAAACCTAGACCACTGGGCATAGCTTGGATATCATTCACTCGACCCGGACCAATGTGTGTATAACTGCTTTTTCGACCACATGGAAGCGTATGAGGGTCCTCTATCAGCTCGGGAAGACCAACTGCTCATTCAGGAAGTACGCGAATACGTTTTAAAGTTTCTTCCAAACCCTACAAACATGCTTGATATCTCCTAAGTACCTGGGAGTATGTATGTGCTCTACAGCCACCGAACTACATAATTCGTGGATTTAATATCGATCAACGTTGACATTTTCTTTTTCATCCTGTGCTGAACATTTATATTCTTTGCCCCACCCACATATATGTGGCTGCCAGATATACAGCGAGTTCAATGTGCCGTATGTCTGTTCAATGTGGTTGCTGCCTCAAAATAATATATGTATTATTAGCTATGTCTACTCGATAGACTTTTTCCAAACAGTTATGTTATGCTGTAAATACATAGCACACGTTATGTTCACTACTGTCATTTAAGTTCAATACAAAGTCGGAACAGTGGCCAGTACCAACCACAATATTTGTCTTTGTTTTAATTATCAACCCATATGCTTTGGCTTTGTAATATTTGCACGACTGACCTAAGTGAATCTGTCTTTTCACTCAACATCTTCCTTTCGATATAATTGGGCTGGTGTGTGCACATTTAATTATACAATCTCATCAAACAATGTATGCATGTGAAGGAATTAAGTATGTTATATACTGCATGGAACGTTCGTAATGCACTGATGTGCAGGAGTGACATGTGCAACACGACTGGCAATGAGAGGAGTTAAAATATTTATTTTGCTAAAGAAAAAGATGTCGATATTAATGATCGTTTTTTCAGTACTTTACAATGCAAAAATGTTAGAGTTGATTACTATTAAGTTGAAATCCTTGTATGATAATTATGCGATGAAATATGTTTTGAAACACAAACTGAACAAATAGACCTTTGAACGAGTGGAGAGTAATATTACAGAAACGCCTTACTTATTTCTTTCATTCGAATAGTTTTTAACCTGATAATTTCATTTTCGAATCCTTTCTTGTACATCTTATAATTTATACGACGCATATGGCAATTTACGGTAATGATTGAACCTCTGTATACACACAACCTGACTGGTATAAAGCGATATTCATGATCCCCACCAGTTCTGGTGTGGTAAAGTCATCATGCGTACACCAATGCTTTACGATTGCATTTGACGTCCTTTTAAAGATTTAAAGATACCTTGATTAAAATAATTATATGCTTCTACACGCAACACATTTGTCACTGCCTTATGAAATCATATATAGAAATATTTATTTTTAATGTCAGTGATATATGAAAACTTGTTTTCCTCATTTTTAAGATGAATTAAAAAGCATTTGCAGGAAAACCGATCGGTTTCTACAATTATTATGTTCCGTGGGCCTTTACAATATGTGTGATATGCTGTTCTTCGTAATGACCTGTCAATCATTGTGGTCACTGTGGTCTTCGTGAAACATTTAATTGGCTTAATGTTTCTTTAACATTCCGTAACATTTTAATGTATGACTAAAATACCAAATTCCAGTGCTTAAGAGTTTTATGTAACATACTTAACTAGAACGGTATGTTAATTATGCCACTCTTTTTTATATCAGTGAAACCAATCAAACGTCTACAAGCGATACTGCAAATCTCCTAAAATTATGTAACTTTTTATTACGGGTCTGGTTTCATCAACTATTTTACTTTCATGGTCTGTCTGAAAAATGGATTCCAATAATCCGTAAGGTTGAAAGCAAACATATTTCATCCAGTTCTTTCATTCTTGACGTATGCTTAAAATTAACCAGGTGAATAAATAGCTTGTTTAAAGGAGTATTCATTTACCTTGCAGTTTAATTATTGTTTTCCATACAAATTGTTGCAAGTTCATTGATGCATATCTTTTTGGTGGTCAATAATTGTAGAACATTAACTAAAAGCATATGTTAATCCGAAAGAATAACAACACATTCGCCGATGAATACAAGATCTGGATGACATATGTCAAAAACACATTCTGATTATACTTTTATTGTACTCTGATGGTCAAAGTAGACGGTTACGGCAATGTCTGCTGACCTAGTTTATCATTGTAACTGGCAAACCTATTATACAGTACTTAAGGTTTACAGGTTTGATCAGAATTGAATCATAATGCCACAGTATAAACGTTTAATCTACCTAAAAGCTAACCCATGCGTCTATCATTGATTAACCCATATTGTTACAGTAAAACACCAACAAACACATATTATATCAGTTTGGAAGACAAAAATCACTTACTTTCAATTATTCGCACGCAACATGAAAGACTGACAAAGATTAGAAAATGAGTGCCGAATTGCTTTGTTAAAGGGAACGGTGATATATGATCGATGTACTTTCCACTGTGTTTTCAAGTGCAGATAGGCACATCAGTCGTATATGTCGTTAATACAATTAGGTTAGAATCATGCACCACGCTGTGTGCCCTAGTGTTCTTAAACCCAAGACTGTGATGCCATAATTGATATTACTGAAAGATTATCTACGATCTTACCTGCAAGCAATAAACGAAAAACCAATTATCTAACTGAGTGTAATGTATCGTTACAGACTGAATTTTGATCGTCATTCCCACAACAATATATAAGGAGTGATGTAATTCTTTGTGAAGCAGGACATTCAAAGTATCACGATTGGGTTAATTTGGAATTAGCCAGGGGTTTGGCATCCGACGTTTCTGACCTTCACTGCTCATTAAAACAAATCGCAAGATATATAAACGAGGGTTTTCGAAGCTTCTCTTTAGTAGCTTGAAACAGGATCGAATATACTTTCTCACGATGAAGGTCCCTGTCGCTTGGTTGATGTTTGTAATTTTGCTTGGTATCGACTTTCTAAGAGGTATGTATTCAATCGTTATGTGAGGTTACATTCAATTTTATATACGATATAAAGGTACTTTACTTGTTGTTTATTATTCGAAATCACAAAGCCATGATTAAATTTTCAAAATGTCTTATCTTGTTGGTCTACCTTTGTTTTATAAAGTATCGTATAAAGGGTTAATTAGATTGCTTGTGAATGATGTTTGGTAAGTTTTGAAAGTTATAATTTCGGAGATGAAGATAATTGGCCTTTCAAAGGGTTTACTATGTCTTTAATTTGTCATTTTTTTTTCATTTTAATGAGGGTGGAATAATTATGATTGAATAATGCGTCAGTTATGAACTCTAACGAAATATAACTTATGTACTGGATGTGTTCAATGCAATCGAAATGAATTCTTTCTCTGGTTGAAATCGGAAAAGGGCTTGTACATTGTATTATTAAGTATATTTTCTTTGATTGAAAATTGTGAGACTGATGTAGCCAATTGTTGATTTAAATATCTGCCTACTAAGAATATAATGGCCACTTCAATAAATATTATAAATAAATATAGAGACACAATGCGCAGTAATCATGAGTGAGAGAGAAACAAACTGGGCTGGATGAAAACCTTGAAACTGAACGTACACCAAGTAACCTAAAAAGTATGTTTCATCGTAAAGGTATATTTACACTTCCCTCGGGATTTATACACTTACTGTTCGTAATACTATTGATGCGAAGTTTTAATAGCCTGTCGACACTATTCGTTATATATCTAGGTTAAGATGCACGCATACAGAAAGGTATATATTACTGTATTATTGTTGATTCCTAAGCCTAATATAATGGTCTAAAATCGATTGTTATTGATTGAATCTGGAAATATCAAAACAGACATCTCTATCTCTCTCACTTTCTTTCTTTCTTTCTCTCTCTCTCTCTCTCTCTCGTAAGTTTAGGTAACGCAAAACAAGCACTTAGATCAACTGTAAGATATTTTAATTACCTCCAATCCATGCTACATTCCAGTTCGTAAATTGCAAACGTGATTGTGATTAGCAATACAAGGCAAAGAACAACATTTTATGGAGGTCTCACCCGGCAGGAATGAGACTTGTTCATTCATTTTTCAAAACACAGAATTGTATCCTATCAATGGACAAATATATGTATTTGTAGGCGATATAATTACAGGTCATGCAAGGTATGTACGCTGTATCAATTATATACCACCTCATTTCACTTACATATGTATACACAGCAACTTCTCATGATTAGCCTAACACCAGTTTAAGCATCCAAATCACTATGCCACAGTAATTTATTGTCTTGCTAACGTTTGACATCCATGTTATTTTCCAGGCATAGACGGGGCCTACCTCTTCAAGCGGACAAGTGTATATAGTAAAGATACCGAAGAAGAAGAGCTGAATGTACTACGTCAAGAGTTTGAACTTTATGACACAGACAAAAACGGGTATTTGAATTGGGAAGAGTACAGGTTCGTGCTAATCTAAATATATTATCAACATTACGAACGTTAGTATATAGTATACCTTCGATGTGATGACTACTTCATTTGTCATACTATTTATCTATCAACTCGGTTTTCTCATTGATGCAAACCACTATTTAATATCAATCTGGATCAAAACGGACACGTGAGTCGTCGCATTAAGATGCTAGAGATTTATGTCAGATATTATAGTGAAAGAACCGTAGAATTTATAATATTTTCTTTTATATAGATACATGTCACGATAGGTTATTGCAATGAGTACCATTTGTATAGTAGTTCGTCCAACAAGTCGATGAGGACCACTTGAGTGTTTTGTATGAACAAACGGTCTAGGGGTGATTAGGTGGTCGATTATGCCAATGTGCTTCCTGAATGTCATGTGGCATTGTGGACATGGGATGGAAGCAACGGTGATCGTGGGGTTACCGGCTTGACATTTCCTGGCCTGCCTAAGTTGTTCTGCCGCGGATGTCCTTTCGGCTTTGCAAGATGAAGCACATCTAGTAATGAAAAGCGTCCAAAGACCTGGTAATACGACCATGTAATGGTCAGTCTGCTCCCCCGTGTCGTTACTAATGAGTAATTTCTTCAGTGATTTATTTATGGTGTCCTTGTATCATTTTATCTAACCTCCACTGCCGCGTTTTCCTTGTTCAAGCTAGCCATAAGAGATACTTTGGGAGCCGGTGGTCAACCATGCGAGCGACAATGGCTGCGATCGCAACATTTATTGCACCAAGATGATGCAGCTACTGGGAAGGCAAACTCGGGCACAGACCTCGGGATTCAGTCTTTCTCATGTAATTTTGAATGATTCCAAAATTAAGGTGTGCAAAAGAAGTGTTTTTATAGACAACAGCACTATAGAACAGTTGCACTTTCTGAATCAATTCCTTCGTTTGGGGTGTATAGGTTGCAGAGGTCATATGGAGTTTTTAGTTTCATGCTTAAGAAAGGCACCTATAACCATCATGAAAATATATTATATTCATTGTTAACGTACTCGTCATAGCTTAGGTCAATATTTTGACTGATATTACTGCTTGTAACTTGATGTTCTGGTCAGATCGTTCTCAGCTAATTAAGTTGCAATTATTGAAATATGTCGTTTTGACACAGCCCTCTAAGTTTCCGCGGTATTTACATTTGATGTGACCATGACATTACTTGTCAAAAGTTGTTGTCATTGCTAAATCAAACCCCACACTGTTATCTATAAGATTCGTAATTTCGTTACATGGACTTCAGTATTTGTAATCTTCTACATGTAAACATGATTTTATAATTCAAAGTTTAACTGCCGGTCGGTAAATATAATCATTTATAAGGAGAGAGATTGAAAGAAAGTCAGAATGAAAAGTTAGAGAGAATTACCAATATAAATCAAACATAATGTGCCATCCCTAGATTATATAGAAGAATGCTTGATACTACTAGGCATTAATATTATTTAATATAAACAACACCATCATGCAGAATAGAGATAATTATGGTGCAATTATTGCTTAATTCACCTGGAAGCGTACATATTGTCAGCATAATTCATACTGAACTATACGTTAAGCATCTTCACGGCATCCACATATGATATTACCTAGCGAAAGCGTCAGCAGTATTTTATATTCCTTAACCCAATCCAAATATTATATTCTTGTGTAACTTTTATTTTAAAGTGCTCCTCTGGTGGAATATGAAAAACCGAGTCCAGCAGTAATGTTTCACTTTACGGATGTTGATGGAAATAATCTAATAAGTTTTGAAGGTAATATCTTAATAGCTGCAAGTTTTTGAAACACGTCTTCTGCTACAACTACTACTACGTTTGGTTTTGTTTGGAATGGCAGTGTATTGTGCCATAACAATTTAAATTCATCCTCCAATCCGTTTCAGCTTTCACCAAACAAAATATCCGAATCAAGCCAAGGTTGTGGTTATGCAGTATTGCATTAAGCGAGTTCTCCAAAAGATATTTAATTTCTCTTTACCCTAAAACTTAAATATTCCCTCATTAATTATGCTTAATACGCATCGAAATGATTGTTATAATAATTCATGTATTTGAAATGGATTTTAACTTCCATATAGAGTCTTTGTAATCAGCAAGGACCATTATGAACTAAAACGTGTCGGCCACGAACCCATACAATTAGGATGTAAATATTAAAAAAACAAAACATACTTTAATGATAGTTCTCCTTATGCCATTTCTGATAGCTGACAAAGAACAATGAAGCAGTTCCTAGTTTTTAGGGTGAAGAAGAACTAGACAGATCCAGCTTTGTTTCAGTACAGTTCCTTACGTGATTCCCGAAGAGGAAAGTTTGTCTCGGACTACTGTGCAAGTGGAATTAATTTGTTCTTTGTACATGAATAACTTATAAATGTCCTTCTGAATATATCATACCAGATAGCTAGCTTATGTCCTTGGTTGTGCATGAAATGTTACTATACTATTTGTTACATTTAATTTACTCTCAGTTCAGAACTTTGGATTTCACTTTATATATTTTGCTGTCTTCCTGAAGTTTGTCATGCTGATATGATGTAAAATATATACAAACTTTACATGAGGTACTTGGAAGCTGCTTGTGTTTTTTTTTCCACGGCCGTGGAACAGTTCTTCATCAGACCCAGCTTGATTTGCAAGATTGCTATCAAAATATTCCTTGATTCAAGAAGTGGTCGATGCTGAACACGTTTCCTCCAGGCTCAAACGACTGTATTAGTGGCCAATCTGTCTTGATATAGTGTGAACGAATCACACGACCATCCCATTCGCAGAATAAACAGCACAGCTTTCTGTACAAACTCCGCACACCAAACAGGAGAGCAAGAACTTTCAACCTGCCACAACGGTATCGCTGATATTGGTCATGGTTTAAACACCTCAAAGTGTGTTTCATCTTTTGATAGGTTTCCTTTATTTAGATTGCATAGCCAACTGGAATGCATAGCACATTGCGATTGTGCAAGAAAACAAATTTAAGACTCGTCTTTGATAAATCAATCAACAGTATCCATTCATCTGGATCATGAACAATGTTCAGGGCTGCCATACCAACATTGATATTAATGTAGTCTACAGTATCAACTTCCATGACAAACAATGGGACAAGATCCTATGGATTGTAACTAAAGACGGTGGCCCTAATGTACAGCCATGAGCTTCCACTATTTGTGACTACAAAATAACATCTTACCTTTGGCTAGTTCCAAATCCGTGACAAGGTTATTCAGTTCACCTTGTGTTGTGATGTGTTATGGGGCTTAGTTCAGATAAGGAGGATTGGCGAAAATATGGGTCATGATAAATTGAATGTTTCAGACTAATAGTTTCATCTTTTTCCTCGTCTGACTCAAATCAAAATGGTACTATTGCATCATGAACCGATAGTCTTCCATGGGGTAATGGGCATACAGCTGACGGAATGTTTCGATAATTAATCGTCCACTTTTTCTTCCTTGACACAGATTTCTTTTTCCTGTTCAACCACTGCCAAAGATGTGTTGCACACGTGTTTCAGCATATCTGTGGCGCCCACCTCTTGTCCTGACCTCCAAGTTTGAAACCAAAATAAATGTGATACACATTCTTAACCACAGTGATTTTCCTGAACTTGTGTTATGCATATGTCATTTAACTACAATCATAGCAAACGTTTTCTTTATTGTTCACACAAGTACGTGTCATCTCTGCTCACACTGACTATACCGAAATGTATCCCTTTGCAAAACTGAAAACAGACAAGTAGCAGGCACGACTCTGTATGATTTCCGAGCTGATATAGTACAATTTGTTCAGCCTAGTGATGTACACTTAATTACGATTGCATTATCCTTGACTTATATGTATAACATGATGCTCTTCATATTTATGACGCAATAACAGCTTGAGATTGCATCATTCATTGATCAGCCTAAAACACAACAACTGTCGAACCCAGTCATAGATTTAATGATAGATACACGTTGATATAAATTAATTTCTGTTTTATTCAGAGTTACACACAGTGTATGAAAGGGTAAAACAATTAACCACAGATAAGGGCATCAAAGCGGAATAATCATACGAGCAAGTAAGTATAGACAAACTAACAATGACTTAAATGACTATTTTGTTTTCTCATACCTCCATCTTTATTAATTTATTAGAGACGCATTTCAAAGAATCTTTACTGATAATCTATGAGCGACTTTACTGGAATGAATTGACAATGAAACTTATTTAACTTTGCAGATTCTGTCAAATTATTTTATTCACCCTAAATAGACAGGGGACAATAAACGCTTGCAAGGCTTTTCGCTTCCCAGTCACGATATAGAAGGAATATAATTTGCCAAGGATACATTTAATCTCTTGAATATATCGCTGAATCAAATTACTCTAGGTTGCTTTCTTCCATCAAAATCTATATAATAATCTCGAGCGGTTGATTTGTTTTTCAAAATGTCATAATATCAAGGTCCTCGATGACCCACCTTAAATAGTTCAAACGAAATTGACCGTTGATAGAGAATCGTTCCATAACATTTCTGAGTAGCTTATAACTCAATTGATAGGACGAACCGTTGGTACCGTCTCAAAACCATGTGCAGGAACGACGTTATTTTGTCCTGAGAGTAAAGTCATGACTGTTAATATTGTCTCTACTTCTCACTTTGCCCTCAATCGAAAATGCTAAGGATATACAAACAACAGTCGAGGACAGTAAAATCGCGGAACCAGCTAACTGTAACGAATGACAAACCGGGACCAATTGGTAAAATAGCAAAACACACCAAGTATATTATCAATATCACGCAGGCAACCCGAACATCCCCTACACGCTACATGGTGGCGACCAAGGAAGTCAGATAATGAAATTAAAAAGACCAAACAAAGGAATTACATCGAATTAATGCGCCAAATGCATCCACCACTGCTGTACCAGTCTATAAGGCAACTATCCAAACATCATTGCATTGAAAACGTGTGTTAGTGGGTCTCTGAAGCTTCGATATAATCCCTTATTTATGTACATCCTTTCCAAACCAACGGACCAACATAATGTATACAAAGTTATGAAGTGATTATATAGGTCAGTGTTTCTGTTTAAGCAGGCCTCTAGGGATCTGTTTCGTTTTGCTGTGTAATACCAGCCATCGCTTGACCTAGATAAGTTACCTAATCGGACAAAATATTTTAAAAAAACTAACGCACTCAACAAAACATCCAGCTACTCTCGAGTACTCAAACTAAGAATGTGAATGGGAATAATAATAACTATAAAATTATGCATCATATCCAACGGTAATTGTAAATGCGGTATAATACATCATGGTATATGAACGCCTACCTAGACCGGTATAACTTCGTCACACATACAGAAAAATATCGTGTTCCACACAAACGAAGATCAGTTCATAAAGAACAGAAAACGTTTCAGAAGAAAATGAAGACAAATACATCCCTCCATCATATGAAGACGCATCTAAGTGATCACGAGAACGCGTATTGTAGCAACGGGACAGTGAGAGAGACAGAGTGATAGAAAGAGACGAATGTACACACTCACACACAAAGAGAAAGAAAGAGAGTCTCCCATTTTACAACATTGATTAGGGTGCAAATTCTCTTTAACGTTTACGGTATAGCTGTGAACAATTTTGAAAACACTGTTTTTTGCTGTATGGTGAAAATATGTACCTACAAGCGACACTAACATAAATTGATATCTCTGTTTCAGGTATTATTCAAGACCAATGGATCACAATAACATGGCAAGAATCCTGATCCACAATGCACATTTCAAGTTTACTGTCCATGATGACATTACAGTTAAATAAAGTTAAGAATAACAAGAACATGTAATTGATTGTTTGGAGTTGTGATTTGAAATTTGTGATATGCATCATCAAAATCATTGAATAGATTCGGTAATTAGTTCAATTTCTCAATATATCGCTGGGTTATCTTACTAGATCATATAACATTCTCGTTATCAATTATTTTGACACTATTTTAAATCAATAGCTGACACATCGGAAGAAGAAAAGTTATTTTTTCCAGTATCTTCATTTATTAATGTAATTAGTGACATGTAAAATGTTGAATAAATACTTAAAAAGAAGTGTTTGTTTCTAATAGGCTGTTAACCTGCAGACACAGATTTTACTCGAACTGCACAACATGGGCACATTGCTCTACCAAGACATTAGTGCAAATACACGCCAACAGACTGTGGACACACCGTGACAGAGAAACGTCCCTATTTTGTAATGTAAGCTGAATGGAATGCCAAGGCCTTATTTAATGATAGCAACCTTAAAATAAGCCCATCAGTGCATATCCATGTTGGTATTTTGTAATAATTCGAACTTGTTATAAATATGATATCACAGTAAGAAAAATCCGTTAAATTGAAAATGACTTTAATTCTTCGACACGTTGTCTACATAGGTCAAGTGTTTGAGAAACATGGCACTCAGAATCATAAATATAAGATGATACATTTTACGTTGAAGGACAAAGAAATCGTTTGATATTAAGGTAACAGTTTAGCAACACTACCAACATGTGTGCGGGATACAAAGAATCCTGGTACATGAACTTCAGGTACTGGACTGAACATTTGCTAACACGGGTTCCTGAAGCGAGATCGGTGTTGAGGAAAAGCAATGTTGAAGGAAACTACTCATTCCGAGTGACAAAGTAACTTGCAATTAAAACCATGACTCGTTTTCAGATAAATATGTTTGTCATACTATAAGTGTTATAACATACAAAACTAGACACAGTAATAGTTTCCGCTAACATTACCAATTGACACGCTAGCTTATGGTTTCAAATTGATTTTATTAAGAAAATTATACTGATAATAATACAAAATCTTCACGGAAGGTTTTCACTTAGTTTCACCATTGAATATATTCCTAAAATACAAATTGTGTACGCGAAATGCTGTTTTTAACATAAAATATGTTTAAAAGGCAATTATCTCAAATACAAGATTATTTTGTCAAAGATGTACAAAGCATTACTTAAATATTGCAAGAGCAGAATAATCAAGGATGCTTGTATGGTTTTAGTAGATATGAAAATAAAGTAACAAAGTATCAAAACCAAATGGCAGATACACATTGTTATTATAGCTATAAAACTGTTTGGTGTATGATCTAAGACTTTGGTCATAAATCAGGTAACAAAAGGAAACGAAACCAGCAAGTGTTCTAAAACTTAACATATAATGAAATTATCAAAGTTAACGCAAAATATGTAATTGTAAGAGGAAACTACAGTATTATGAACTGAATCCAAAACAATTCTGACAAACGTTTGAATAATGTCCAGAGGAAGGAATATTCCATATAAATTTCAAATCCATGAATGCATAGGTCTGCCAACAGTCCGGAAGTTTCAAACTTGTATAGCTGTGAACTCTTTTATATAATTCACAATTGTTCCAAACATTACTAGCATAGTCCAATGAGTATGTTGTATTTCCACATACACATGCAAACAATTGTTTTCTCTCCAATAATATATCAACACAACATAAATTACGTTAGAATACTTGATTGTACGACAAGAACAAAATCAATAAGAATGATAATATAGCTATAAGCAGACGTAAAACTATTTCAGTGCATCGTTGTTACTACTGTTACCTGACGATATACCATGATTCAACACCATAAAAGAACCAAATTGACTTAACCATGCAATGGAGAACTTAATTTTCTTCACACAGAATATACATTTTGAAATATGGCAACATTATGGATATTCACATATCACACTATGGACTCAATATTGACTTTCAGATGTATAGGCAAAATATGTAATTTCAGGCTTATTGTCGCACTATGGCCTTTCAGCCATATGAACATACTGCGCAGTAAATGCTTCTTCTGATGTGGACCATTTATGTGTCCTATATATGGGAGTAGCTCCATTACAGTTTATGCAAAATGTGAGATTCTACTTCACCAACGGAGATGTAATATTACAAAGCTTATTTTGTGAGATTTATTGACATGAGGTTAGAGAGTTGCAAGGTGGTAAGTCCTAAACTGGCTGTAGGGACACAATAATGCAAAAAGTAAAATTTCAAAGGAATATAAACATGTAGTCCTTGATGACGTAGGTGGAATGTACATCAGATTTCGCATTGCTGTCAACCTCGTCAACGTAAGTCGACTCAGGCCTACACCAAGATCTTTGAACATCTGATTAGAGAACGTCTCTCTACAGATGATACGGAGCTTGCTGCTCACACTGTATGCGCCTTAAACAGCGTAACATCCTGGTTTGCAGAAGCTTGAAAGCTCTTTGTACTTTAGGTCAGCCTTACGAAAAGTGACGGACTTTACCAGCCTGCTCCCAAGTAAGAGTTCCGGCTACCAAGCATCATCACTGACTTTACATTGCTAAATTTAGTTCAGCAGTTCACCTGGACTCTTTAATATCCTGTGATGCCACGGTTGACAAAACATACAACAGACTGACGAAGACAAACAGCGCATATAGACGGGTTTGGTACAACGACAGTCTCAACAGAGATAAAGCGTCTACAGAACAGCCGTACTGATCATACACCTACATGGCGGAGAATTTTGGACATCCTACAGTCGCGGCTTTCACTGGAGTGACTTCATCACAAACACGGAAGTCTTCAAACAAACAATGATCACATCCGTTGAGGCCACGCAAATCAATATACAGCTAAGCTGGGAAGAGCACCTGTACAGAATGGAAGATAATCGCCTGTAACAGATTGGTCTGTATAGTGAGCTGTCAACTGGCCCCGTGATAGAGAGACACATCGAAATGGATATAAAGGCTCCTTGAAAAAGTCCTTCACAACCTGTAGCATCGATCACCACTAATGGACATCACAATCTGCTGATCGTGAAAGGTCTCGATGACAATTTCACTAGGCCACTGCCACTTTTGAACAAACAGAGGGACGAACGTGGGGAGAAAAACGAATGCGAAGACATAACCGGTAACCATCGACAGCACCCACCTCAAGCCATATATTTCCATGCAGACTCTGAGGTCGGACGTGCCTCTTATGTATTGGGCTCTTCAGCCACCTGCGCACGTTAAATAGATATGGACTACCCTTTCCTACATTCCTAAATATTCACAAGCGAAGTGAAGTCAGCAAATTCTTGATTATTATTGCTAATATCTCGCCATACAGTAGAACGAATTAATTTGAGAGTGGGTGCCCTAATATATAACCACGAGAAATATTAAACCTTGAACTTAAAGCAGATATATGTGGGGATTACTTTAGATTAACACATTACAGTTAGTGGTTTGAAAACTCGTATAGTTCAAGGATACTATCAGAGTTGCCTGTCCAAAAGAATGGAATTTTTTAATACTTTATACAAATCTTTGCGTTATAAGAATGATTGCTTGTATGACATTCCCTATACCTACACAATTCTATACAATAGTCATTATCTCACTCTACCTGGACGAAATCTCAGAAAATTACAATAGTTTAACAGATGATCTAATTTGGTACATGTGTTCACGAACGAAAGATGCACACTATCAAAAGCACGCGAATGCGCAAAGGAAACCTTAGCTCACAAAACTTATTACCAGAAAAAATATAAAATCAGTTGGGATGACAAGGGCTGATATATTTGTATTGCATATCGTTTTGTAGCGGAACGTCTGGCATGGCAAGATACATTAAATATACGTATATATATATATATATATATATATATATATATATATATATATATATATATATATATATATATATATATATATATATATATATATATATATATGTTACAATATCGATATCAACATATAAAAAATGATTTAGGACCGTTTATGGTTTGATTCACAATACTTTACATTCCTTTAAAAGTTTCACGTTTTTAACAGAGACGTGTAACATTAGTTCCTGATTTTAAAACATTGGTTGGCTTCGTTTATTTCTGTTACTTGTTTTATGACCATCGGATCCTTGCATCCATGACGTAACGTTTTTCTATCATTGCTGATAATCAATTCGCTAGAATTACTATTTTCCGTGTTTTAATACGTTTGTGCTTATGAGGTGTATAATATATGATTACCTAGTAAAGCACTCGATTGTTCATGTTCATTAATTGCATTTCATTCAGTGTAGATATGCGATTTTTTTCCTTTGCTCAATCGGATGTACCCTTCCAACTTATTTGCTCTTTATCCACTTGCTTTATAAACTGGGATAAATTATATTATTTAATCAGTGCTTATTCACATGAACTTAACTTATTTATTGTGCCATTAAGAACACTTCATATCGTACACCTTACATTCATATAATTTGAAATGTTAGAATAAAAGAGTAGACGATTGGCTTCGTTATAATATTTTAACCTTTATCATTTTATCATTTTCTTTTCGTTCTTCATTGCATTGTAATGTAATACTTGCACAATGTTAATATGGACAAACGTCTGACTGATTTTAAAACTTTTGTATTTTCTTAGACAAGCATGCTTTCTGGATTATTTCACTTTGATATCCTAAGCTTGATTTCGTTTCTGCAACTATAATTGTAAATTTATCATTAATTGATAATTTTGTAATGTATCTTCTTTTGACCGTTTAATATTTTGTTAGGTATATTTTAATAATTTTTTGATAAGGACCTTTCGGAGGGATGCGAATACTCTGATTCCAAACAATTAAGGTTTTATCCATTTATATTACAATTTAGGTTCATCATCATCTATGTTTGAGAAACTACATAATTTTAGATATTTTAAAACAATTAAATATGAAACTTATACATAATTAATAATTAGAAAATAAATTTTGGATTCACGTTAAGTCAAGCCTTGCTATTTGACAGAAGCGGTAGCCCCAAATTACAGTGAAAACTGGAACTAATTTGAATATGGGATATCAACAAATATAGAAGACGAATGAAAGCTTTGTAAATGCTCGAGCTTCTGAAAGTTATATATCATTGTCAGATTTAGAAACAATCATTTAGACATAAATTATATAATTATTAATAGATTCTAGGATTAAAGCTGTTTTAAAACTGGAAAAGAAGATGAAACTTTTACTCGATTGGAAGTTCATTCTTCACTAATGTTCTTTTTAATCTTAATTTCCACCTATCTATATTGAGTTCTTGTTTACTGCATGGTATTGAAATGTTCTTTACAAGGTCAACTAAATATAATAAAATTGATAATATCCTGAAAAGTGTACAAAGTAAATGAAGCATGTAGCAGATGCCTTTTCATTATGCAGTTGCTCACATAATTACTATATGTGTCCTTGAATAAATGTTGTTTTTGATGTCTGTAGTACAGCGTAACTGATCAACCATTAGTCAGTGAGGACGTTATCTCTCCCAAACAAATTTTACATTTATAATGGTCTTTTTTACCCCGTCTTTAAGATAGCTTGTAATCTACATAAATGTGTTGGATTTATATCAGTTATAGGTTTTGTGGTTGACCAGTAAAACCTTTCGACTTTCAATATGAAATAATACAATAATGAATACAGCATGACATGGTCAAAGATGAATTACGTAATTACTAATACTTCCATGTTTTATATAGTTTAGTCATTATGGTATATGGTAGGATATTATGTAACTTTCCTGGTTTGAGATTTACTCTCAGTACATATAACAATCTGCGTCTTTATGTAATAACTCAGTTTAACTTTTTATCATTGTATTACATTTATGTTAAATTATCGTTATGTTGACCACTATCTACACTGTTCTAATTTTGATAGTTTTCTTTACCTTTGTTATTCCATAGTATTTTATACTCGATGCTTTTTAACTCGTTTGTACTTTTAATTGTGCATCATTTCAAATAAATTTGAAATCCAAATTCTTTCTTTTTTTCAAAATGAATTACGATTAGGTTTCGCAGCTCAAATTGCGTCTTATATATCATCTTTTAGACCACTTCCCATTGTTCTAGATCAACATAAACGTTTCCAGGTCAAAACGTTCTACTTAAATCAATGTCAGCAAGGAAACAAAGGAGATACATTCACAGGAACCGAATAACCAACACAGAGATAAACATGGAAAACCTGTATTTACACAAAGTAATCTACAAGAATACAGTGCGTCAGAAAGGTGGTGTATACAAACATTACCTATCGATTTATCTACAGTATTTACATAAGTAATGATACATAGTTGCAGCAGCCTGTCGACAATATAACTCAAAATGATTTGTTACAATCGCACTTAATGTGATGTATTTAGTGCTTATTTGTTCTTGGTGGTGGTAATGGTGTTTCTAAAACATATTGTAAGGTTCTAGAAAAAGTCTAGCATCAATTAAATATGATAATATTCAAAGGAGGCATCTGTGTCATACGAGGATATTTCTTGAATTACGAAAAATGGTAAAGATTAAGTCTACCAACCAAAGGAAGAGAGAATGAGACAGAGACAGAGAGAAAGACAGAGATAAGTTTTCGGTTTGTAGGTGTCTTAATTAAAGAAGAATAATGACTTAGATCAACTGTAAATATATACAATATTTAATTTGTCTCTTATTGATTCGTTATTTAGCTATGTCTTAGGTCATAATTAGTTCGCCGAGTTGTGAATGGCTGTGCGTTCCGTGTTTGTAGTGCTCAACTTTCTTCATTAAATACATATTTAATATTTAAATAATAACTCTGCTTGATATTGATTCATTTTGCACAAACAGTTCACTGAAGTATGTTATTGCCAGATCATATATGTGTGCATGTGTTTGTGTGTGTGTGTGTGGTGTGTGTATGTGTGTTTTTTGTGTGTGTATGTGCGTTTGTGTGTGTGTGTGTGTGTGTGTGTGTGTGTGTGTGTATCGTCAATGTGGCCGAAACTAGTACATGAGCCGACATACATCAGAAACCCAAGGACCACAACACTTATGCCTGTATCCATTCTCATCGTATAGGTTGGATGATGTCTATGAAATATCAATTTTTCTTGCTATTAAGATATAAATCTAACTATTATGTAAGATTATACGCCAGTAAATTCAGGAGGTCTGGACATTTTGCTCTGGCCATATGTCGATTTGCTTTTTATTAAGTAATATAAAGCCCCTGTAGTAGGCGGCTGATAGACAGCTGATGTACTTAGAAAAGCTATTGATTTATCCGTCTGGACTATTACATTAGATTCTTTGTTCTTAAATGCTGGATTCAGGACACCTTGCCTTGGGAAAATGTCGTCGTCGTTTTCAATTAAATTATGTATATGCCCCATAAACAGTTCTATTCAGTGGCAGTCAAATATGGTTGAGTTGTTTGATATCAAGTACGTAATATAGCAATACATTAAATACGTATGCCTGCTCTTATTATGTAACTCTTTTATTCAAAATGCATGACACATTTCCTTTTGAGTTTCTACAGAGAATAGTCTTGGAAGACGTCAAATGTACAAAGCAATTCAACAATTGCTTGGCCGGGAGATACTTTTAAAGAAAATATTTCCAATGATTCTTTCGAATACGTTGTGTTTATTTTTATATATTGTTATTTTATATGGCTATTATTCCATCTCCCTTTTTCATCAGGTACAATTTCTCCAGTTTGTTACGACCCTATGGGCACAAACCTATTAACAAAATGAAGGGAAACAAAACAGCTTTGTAAAACGTAGCAAATAATTTATTTATCAATGTTATGACAGGAAAATTTTCAAGGTACTTACATTATTAGTAACTTAGTCCACAAAACCATAAATAAGTTCTAAAAGAATAATATGCTCCTTGTAAACTTCAGATCCAAAACTATAGCGGTCGGCCAGCAGTCATGGCATGTATATATGGCTCCGTAGAGAAAGCCTTTCAATAATTTGCAAGAGTTCCATACTAGCAATATTGTCAAATGAGCATTTTCTTTCCCACTGAATAATCCAAACGATTGTTTTCAATAAATGTGCATGTGTATGTATGTGTGTGTGATTTGGATTTTTAACGCAACTTTAAAAATTTGCAGTCATATCGCTAATATGTCTCCATAGAGGCAGTTTATAGCGATGTCTAAGACTTGGACATCATGCCGCAAACATGTAACATTATGTCCCACCCAGCCTCATTATCATGAGACCAGGCCGACCAGTCCTAACACTAACATCTTAATGCTGAATGACTAGCGAGACAATTATTAGTTCTAGTTTTGTAAGTATGTGGTATGAATCGGCCGATGATCGAACCCACAACATCCCGCATCCGAGGCGGATGCTCTAACCATTATGCCACACGAAAAGATGGTATACTAGATAGCTGAGATGCAACATGCACCAAAGTGTCTAGCTTTGAGCCCATCATTATTACAGGAGCAATACAAGATAGATGTCATGTTTAATAAACTTGTCCTGTAATTTCATATTAAACACTCAATATCAACTATGAGTTTAAGGTAGAATTATGTGTGAAATCTCATGGTTGGAATTTATTACCAAGTTTTGGTGATTGATAACAATGGCCAAGATATAAACAAAATATATATTAGACATCCATTTTAGCTTCATAATGTCTTCTGCTAAAATGTCAGGTGAAGGTGAAATATGTACCGTCTTAGACCTAATACATTTTAATCATCGATGACTGGACAAACATTGTATTCAGTATCGCCTATTTATGTTATGATTATCCACTAGTTATTCTGGCTAACTGATCATTTAGAATAATAATGTTTTGTTCTATGGTAATTTGTTTCAATAAAATCAGCTGTCTCATGGATGCATGCATAAAAGTAGGGTTCATACACGCTGCATATACATCTGAAAAATCACACAAATATGATTTTATAAAGATAATAGCGGCCCACATGGGTTTAATGTTGCTCATTTAGGCATCTGACGAAAGTTAAGACCTCTCACTCATCCCATCTCTTTAGGAAATGGAATACATGTTGGGCTTACTTGAATTTAAAGTGTGCAAACTATTTCTTCACACAATCATGTAATTTCGATATTGCCAAGTTATGTTCAGATGCATTTCCTGACATATGCGTTAAGTAACACTATATGGTCTGTTGTCATTTGATATCCAGACAGAAAGTAAACAAGAAAGTAAATCAAAACGATGAGTGCACATGCTGTGGGAGCAAACAATAATATCCACGAGTCGCGTTTGAAACTTCAGTTTTATTTTAACCGCCGCATTTACCGTATGTATTTGGACACGATCAAATAATTATTCATGTCCTGTTGCAGAACTTAAGTTGAAACATATTCACCTAGGTAATGTGTTCCAAAAATTAAGAAACGAAATAAATTTATATAGAATTAGTGCCCCCATCAAGAAGGAACATTGCATTGTCATTTTTTAATCATAAGCTTTCAAGAATTTCCATATATAACGTAGGTCATTTCGAGAATTTGTATATGTAACGTTGGCCATTATACCGTTGCCTATATTGCTTATATTCACTAACACACGACACCTTGTTCATTGACACGAACAATGAGAAACCAATCGTATTTGGTTGTGTTCAAAGGTTTTGATATAATTCTAGTGTATTTTGATATCATTCCTGGACGGAGTGACGATAAGATGGGGGTAAAAAGCATGATAATTAGCATGACCTGTGCAGATTTGAATACAAATATGGTTTTAATTCTTCCAGTTTCCTAATCAGGCGATAATGTATGATGGTATGGGAAAGCTGAAACATTGCACCGAAAGAATGGATCGCTCGTGTGCAGTGGAAGGATTGTGTTCATGAGGCATTGGATTAAAGAGTTTTATTGCAGATACACATTTTTATAATTTTGAAAACAAAATGTCAGTTGGAGTTCATTTTCTGACATGTAATTCATGAATGATTTAAAAGGAGACCGACATCTCTCTCAGAAAATACATTGCACAAGCAAAATTAATTTATGGTTTCCCAACACATTATGGAAATTGCTTCATTCAAAACAAACGAAAGTTGTAAAATTACATATGAAAATAGACTAATGAAATAAGTGTTTGCTAAAGTATATGTGCCACAAAATGTACATGTAGCTCGAGTGGCAGACCACTGGCAGGCTTAAACAAGGGCAACACAACAAGGGAGGCCAGAGAGAACAATAGAAAGACACGCTGAATATATCACTGAACAACTTTGCCATTACCTGTGACACCTGGGAGCAGAGGTGGTAGTAGAATGCCCTGGACAAGTTTGTTTGCCACTCCTGCAGCCGTACAGATGCTGCAGTGTGCAAATGCAGGCAAGGAGGATTACCGTATTATAATAAAGGAGGCAGGCCAGAAATCCCTAGTCAATAACCCCAAGACCAACACAATGTCACAAAACATTCAGGGCGCACATCGGTCTCATTAGTCACCTATGCATACACAAACTATTCGTTCCAGCTTCCACAATGAATGAATAAAGAAGTCCTCATCGGCTTGATGGACTAACAAGCCACTAAGTTCAATATTATATCATTAATACCTAAATTGTACAGTACATACGACCAACAATGCTTTGATGTGTTTGGAATTTACCAAACTGTTTGTTTTTCTTTGACGATTGACTGGATGTAATTGCCAGGATAATGACATGGTCACCATTGGCTAGATGAGTTTGCTTTTTAATACCAGTTGAGAACTGTCTCCGTTCCATCACCCGACATCACTTTGTTCCCAATGACGAAAATGGAAAAACAGCTTATAGGAGCAATATATTTTTAAAAGATACCTCTTAATTTTATGACATCAAACTGTTTATCATTTTACCAAGTTAATAGATCCCAACAGTTTCTGAGTTACAGACATCAAACAAAATTAACATAAGGTACAACTAATTTTCATGGAAATATATAGCAGCTAAGCAATTACAGAAAAACAATAACCAAATCGAGAAAATTATACATATTCATCTTACTTTTAAAATCTAAGCTATATTTTATGAAGATAAAATAGTCTCTACAGGCAAAATTAGTGGGACTCCTTTTGGATGCCGCCCACTATCCCTACCCGCAGCCACCCACACTTTGCGGGCCTTGACAATGACGAGTTTGTGTTCAAAAGTACCCCTCAGTAAAAGCCACTCTTTAATGTTACCAGCGGACAGCATATTCGTGCAAAATATGTAAGAATAAGGTACATGTAATATAAGGTTAATACTATAGCACTAACACCGAGGTTTACAGGAAATGGGATCAACAATGATGGTATAGAGTTTTGAGTTCCACATAGTGGTGTAGTTGCTATTCTTTGATAATTACGACTGGATGTAATTTTGTACATCATAACATAGTCAGCAAGGGCTAAAAATAGAATCTGTCGAATAACATAGACAAATAACCTTGAA
Source organism: Sinohyriopsis cumingii (assembly GCA_028554795.2). Classification (NCBI taxonomy): domain Eukaryota; kingdom Metazoa; phylum Mollusca; class Bivalvia; order Unionida; family Unionidae; genus Sinohyriopsis; species Sinohyriopsis cumingii. The sequence continues at coordinate 770,868 of JAPYKE020000267.1, read as the reverse complement.
TATAACAGCAATGGACGAAGACCAAAAAGTCAAAAAACAGTACAAGGATAAATTATGTTAAATACAACTCATTTTGTCGACTCTACAAAAGTAATGCCTGCATAATTAAGTTGCAGTCCTGAACAATTAGCAACGTAGTAATAAATCATTACACATTTTTAACATATTATTACAAAAATGGAGAATTAGTACTTCAGAACAAAAAGTAGATGTTGTTCAACTTGATGACAATTGGCAGAGTTCAAGGGTTCTTGCAGACAAATGTGTTGTTGAGAAGACTCAAAAATATATTTCGTAACAGAAATTGCTCATATTACGCTGAACTAGGTAAACTCAGTAAATGGAATAATAATCATTTAGAACGTCATACACTGTTTATATCGATATTTAATTGACGTTTATGAATGGTTGTCCTATGCGCGTTTCAACAACGATGATTTTAAGACAGAAAGAATCAATGAATTATTAATGCAACTATTAAAAGCTACTTTTAAAGAAAGATACTAAATTCTTAAAAGATATTTGTGGCTTTCTTACTACACAAAGATATTGGTCACAAATATAGTTCCCTTTGTAAAGTCCACCAATCTTTTCATGGCTAATTTCCTGGTGCAGAAGCGTTGACAGCATAAGTGGAGGACAACTGTTTAAATAATTTATATAAACGAAATTATGAAATGGTAGATACAATTTGGACATAATCTAGAAGTCATACAAATTGGCAAATGTGTTATGTGCCAATCAAAATGTTATCACATATACCTAAAGCTAGTGGCAAAAAAAAAATCTCTTTAAAGTCAACCCCTTCAGGTAACATAACGAAGTCTCTCAAGACAGCTGCTTGACCAGTTTTCAAAGAGGAAATTTACAAAGGAATAAAGACAATAATGGTACATGAAATTTTGTAATTTATTCTTGATGCAAAATTACATTAAAATATTTCATTCATCTTAGATAAATGTAGATATCAATATATGTATATATATATATATATATATATATATATATATATATATATATATATATATATATATATATATATATATATATATATATATATATCTGTGTGTTTAATATGACTAGATACGTCAGTAGTGTTTATCTGCTGTTTCTGGTTCATCATAGCAGTGTCTAAATGCATGTTTTCCCTTAAAATCACAGTTGTTGGTGATGACCTGGTAATGTTTCCTGAAAACAATTAAGTACACATATAATAATTTCAATCCATACATGACGATTGTAGGAATACAAACATTTTGTAGTCATGTACATTTATGAAAAGGCTGGCTTATTAAAGATAATCATACAACTAACATATTAATGAATTTATTTTCAATGTCAGATGCGTTTGCTTTCATACGTCAGCCTGAAAAAATAAAGAAAGGTAACAGGCCCAACACCTGCCTGGGCCAGCCCAAATTAGCTGCATTTGGCATCCACGTCCTAATTATGAGATAGACAATTTGAAGCTGTTTTTTTTTTCTTCATGGTTTTGTGATATCACATTCGAAAATGTGAATCTCACACACGGCTAGAAAAAGGAATTTGTTCTTAAACAAAACTGCTTCTTCAACTGGTTAAAATCTTAGATGACACAGTTAAATGAACATATACGAGCGTCATTAAAATCCAAACCATTCGGTACAATTAAAGAATACATTTTCCGATCTTTGATTATGAGGCTTCTTCAGTTGAATAGTGTTGTTGATAGTTTTCATAAAGAATTTACAATTTTCACATCTAACATGGCATCACCAGGAAAAATAGAATTGAAAAGAACTGGTTGTACTGTACATTTCACATAATTACACAGAATCAGTTACTTATAAGGCTGATTAAGAATCGTTTGAACTATATTGTGTTCCAAATTGTGTTTGATTATCTTCCAATTTAAATAAATACCAAATCAAGATTTAAGTCATAGTTTCCTGGACACTGCAGATAATATCGAGCATAAACATGCATGTCCATACAATACGCGCAATTGCTGTTTGTTACGTTATTCACCTCAATTGTACAATACAGTTATTCTAATTGTTTATTTTAAATACAGAATCTTTACAAATGAAAATGCCAAACATCAATAAAACAGGCCAAATCTACATCTTAATTTTTCCTTGAAAGTTAACATGACAGCAACAAAATACAGCAGATTGATGCATGAAAGGATATGTAGTCTATCAGTTAGAGAAAACATCTTTTATTTTAATCCCTGCAATTGCACTTAAGTCAGTTTTCTTTGTTTATTAGCAGTAGAACAACATTATATTATCTAGGGATCGCGTAATATAATTGTTTTCATTCTCCATTATATCTTTACTATTTAGAACCTACTTGGAAGTAAACCATAATGTCCTGTTCCATCTTCTTTTATGAACGGTTTGAATATATGAATTAAAATCGAGGTACCCTTTGCGGTCCATAAGTGTGTGCTGGAAAGGAAAAATATAGGCGAATTTTAATCAGCCCTTAAAGCGCTATAAAGTTTTTAGAAGTGCTATACAGTTATCAATTACAATAGAAATAAGAAATTGAGCTGTCATAATACCAGTTTCATGTGAATGACCTATTTGTTCCAATCCAGACAATTCCTCAAATTTAACTGTTTAATTTCAACAGCAGAGAGGATGAACAGACCTTTCGCTACAAAGTCATTTTTGAAACAATAAAGCTTCCTAAGAATATGTAAAAATAGGTTCAATCACGCCACACCGAAGCCTCTAACTTGCTGAGATTTTCTCTAATTGGGTTAGTTTGTTTTGTTCCATTAGTTTTGTCGTTCGTGTTTTTCTACATGTGGATGTGTTTTCGTTTAAACGCCGGACGTTTTGTTGAGGTCGCACCTTCTCTGCTGATATAATTACATCCGTCTTTTATAAACCAAATATTTTATCAAGACTAATACAATATCGTGATAGTGGGATGTGTAAATGTATTGTTATAAATCCATGCGTGGTACCCTCCGCTCCCGAAAAGAAGTTAGAACTAAACTGAATCATATCCATATATAATCCACACCAGGTTTGATGAATATTTCTTAGAGTATGTTTATCATCTTCGTTAAACACAACTAAAATAGTACAATTATCTATGGTCATTTTTGGTATGTGTGAGTATCGCTGGGTAACATATATAACATCAGTGTTTCTATGTCTGCCGCGAGAAAATATTCGTGCTGGATTTGTTTGTTTGTCAATCATTACGTCGTCGACTACTACGAGATTATTAAAAACCCATCAAGGTCGTCTACGGACGGTTCCTCCTTAATATTATAAAATTAATAATGCCATCGCCATCATCATTTAAACATTCTGCATGTTCACTAAATGCTTTAAGCACATATAACTCCGCTGACAAACTACAGACGTTACTACAAAATATAACTTATTTCACTTGAGCAATCTCAATAACAAATAATATAATATTTGCATTTTACCAGACCCAGATGGACCTATTATTATCATTCCAATATAATTCGCTAATGCTGATATATGTTTTACTGGCTCTTGTTTTCGTGTCGCTATTAAATCAATGACATCAGTCTTATAAAAATATTTTAAAAAAATATAGATATATATTGCTTTCGATGCCGAGCAACCAGGCGCATGCATGAATTAGCAACAGTTATAACCAAAAAAATAAAATAAAATAAAACTCGTTCCCTTAGAGGTAAATGTGCTAAACCTTGTGCAAGTAAATATACATGTATCTCGCTTGACAAGTCAATGCAAATTGGTGGTGATATCGCTGCTACATTAGGAAAATTACCAGGAACTCCATTAGTTAAATATCCAGGAGAACAAAAAATCTTCCCGGAAATAAATATTGCGTCCTTGAACCCGACCTAATATTCGGATTGTTGAGCAAGACAAAGCAAAACCTGGCGAATATCCCTTAAACGCGAATGTTAAAGAATATCACGTTCATGATGTAGCTTATAAAAGTAAAGATTTAGAAAAAGGACATATTTCAGACGTAAAATTAATTAATGCATTCAATTCTATATAAACCAATTTTTCTGTGAATCCTTGGCTAATGGCTTGATAAGATCTACAAAGAAAGGTCTATTGTTATTTGGAGCCTGTTCTTAGTCATCCTTTGTCAATAACATCGCTATCACCAGTATTTTCTGTGAAGTGAATGACTATTACCTGCAGATGAGATATTCTTCTGACTCGAGACACTGCGAGATAAACTAAGTTTGATCATTCGATACGATCATTGACGATCCAAACATTTGCGTCGGAAATAATTATTCCTTATGATGAATAAATGGTCATTGCGTTTCATAGCGTCCATGGAGATTTTGGCCATGGGTAACACACCATTCACGTAATTAAAACAACATTTTTTATTGCAACATTTTGTTTCTCTGACGATCCTGGTATATCAACGTCGACATTATGTCGTCGTATATCAGAATGTATGTTTTAAAACTTGTATTTATCTATCTGAAATTATTGTTGTTGAAGTGTTATCACGAGCTATCTTTGTACTTGCAACTATCAACTCAGTTTGTGTCCATACATTCTAAAAATTGCTGAAAGCAGTTTCCATAATTATTTCACGCATTATTTTCAATGAATTGTATTGGGCTGTAGTCGGATTAATTTCTAAGTGTGATATGATTATTGGTTATTTCTTCATGATAATAAACAATCCAACAAACGGCACTGGTTGAACATGATCGCCATACATTATTACAGTACTATGTTTATTCAATAACCAATCAATAAATAGTTTTAACATTTCAAATGAAACTGTGCATATATCATCAAAAACAATAATCATTCCACTTTATTTCTCGCTTTTCGTTCAAGAGCCAGTTCTGGTGTGGTAAAGTCATCATGCGTACACCAATGCTTTACGATTGCATTTGACGTCCTTTTGAAGATTTAAAGATACATTGATAAAAAATTATATGCTTCTACACGCAACACATTTGTCGCTGCCTTATGAAATCATATATATTGAAATATTTATTTTTAATGTCAATGATATATGAAAACTTGTTTTCCTCATTTTTAAGATGAATTAAAAAGAATTTGCAAGAAAACCGATCGGTTTCTACAATTATTATGTTCCGTGGGCCTTTACAATATGTGTGATATGCTGTTCTTCCTAATGACCTGTCAATCATTGTGGTCATTGTGGTCTTCGTGAAACATTTAATTGGCTTAATGTTTCTTTAACATTTCGTAACATTTTAATGTATGACTAAAATACCAAATTCCAATGGTTAAGAGTTTTATGTAACATACTTAACTAGAACGGTATGTTAATTATGCCTCTCTTTTTTATATCAGTGAAACCTATCAAACGTCTACAAACGATACTGCAAATCTCCTAAAATTATGTAACTTTTTTATTACGGGGCTCGAACGGGTCTGGTTTCATCAACTATTTTACTTTCATGGTCTGTCTGAAAAATGGATTCCAATAATCCGTAAGGTTGAAAGCAAACATATTTCATCCAGTTCTTTCATTCTTTACGTATGCTTAAAATTAACCAGGTGAATAAATAGCTTGTTTAAAGAAGTATTCATTTACCTTGCAGTTTAATTATTGTTTTCCATACAAATTGTTGCAAGTTCATTGATGCATATCTTTTTGGTGGTCAATAATTGTATAACATTAACTAAAAGCATATGTTAATCCGAAAGAATAACAACACATTCGCCGATGAATAAAAGATCTGGATGACATATGTCAAAAACACATTCTGATTATACTTTTATTGTACTCTGATGGTCAAAGTAGACGGTTACGGCAATGTCTGCTGACCTAGTTTATCATTGTAACTGGCAAACCTATTATACAGTACTTAAGGTTTACAGGTTTGATCAGAATTGAATCATAATGCCACAGTAGAAACGTTTAATCTACGTAAAAGCTAACCCATGCGTATATCATTGATTAACCCATATTGTTACAGTAAAACACCAACAAATACATATTATATCAGTTTGGAAGACAAAAAATACTTACTTTCAATTATTCGCACGCAACATGAAAGACTGACAAAGATTAGAAAATGAGTGCCGAATTTCTTTGTTAAAGGGAACGGTGATATATGATCGATGTACTTTCCACTGTGTTTTCAAGTGCAGATAGGCACATCAGTCGTATATGTCGTTAATACAATTAGGTTAGAATCATGCACCACGCTGTGTGCCCTAGTGTTCTTAAACCCAAGACTGTGATGCCATAATTGCTATTACTGAAAGATTATCTACGATCTTACCTGCAAGCAATAAACGAAAAACCAATTATCTGAGTGTAATGAATCGTTACAGACTGAATTTCGATCGTCATTCCCACAACAATATATAAGGAGTGATGTAATTCTTTGTGAAGCAGGACATTCAAAGTATCACGATGGGATTAATTTGGAATTAGCCAGGGATTTGGCATCCGACATTTCTGACCTTTAATGCTGATTACAACAAATCGCAAGATATATAAACGAGGGTTTTCGAAGCTTCTCTTTAGTAGCTTAAAACAGGATCGAATATACTTTCTCATGATGAAGGTCCCTGTCGCTTGGTTGATGTTTGTTATTTTGCTTGGTATTGACTGTCTAAAAGGTAAGTATTCAATCATTTTGTGAGGTTACATTCAATTTTATATACGATATAAAGGTACTTTACTTGTTGTTTATTATTCGAAATCACATAACCACCATTTCATAATTTCTTATCTTGTTGGTCTACCTTTGTTTTATAAAGTATCGTATAAAGGGTTAATTAGATTTTTTGTTAATAGCGATAATGTGAATGATGTTCGGTAAGTTTTGAAAGTTAAAATTTCGGAGATGAAGATAAGTTGGCCTTTCAAAGGGTTTACTATGTCTTTAATTTGTCAAAAATTTTTTTTCATTTTAATCAGGGTGGAATAATTATGATTGAGTAATGCGTCAGTTATGAAACCTAACGAAATATAACTGATTTACAGGGTGTGTTGCATTCAATCGAAATGAATTCTTTGTCTGGTTAAATAGGAAAAGGGCTTGTACATTGTATTATTAAGTAAATTTTGTTTGATTGAAAACTGTGAGACTGATTTGTACATTGTATTACTAAGTATATTTTGGTTGATTGAAAATTGTGAGACTGATTTAGCATATTGTTGATTTATATATCTGCCTACCAAGAATATAATGGCCACTACAATAAATATTATAAACAAATATAGGCACACAATGCGCAGTAATCATGAGTGAGAGAGAAACAAACTGGGTTGGATGGAAACCTTGAAACTGAACGTACACCAAGTAACCTAAAAGTATGTTTCATCGTAAAGGTATATTTACACTTCCCTTGGGATTTATACACTTTCTGGTCGTAATGCTATTGATGCGAAGTTTTAATAGCCTGTCGACACTATTCGTTATATATCTAGGTTAAGGGGCACGCATACATAAAGGTATATATTACAGTATTATTGTTGATTCCTAACCCTACTATAATGTTTTAAAATCGATTGTTATTGATTGAATCTAGAAATATCAAAACAGATATCTCTATCTCTCTCACTTTCTTTCTTTCTCTGTCTCTCTCTCTCTCTCTCTCTCTCGTAAGTTTAGGTAAAGCAAAAAACAAGCACTTAGATCAACTGTAATATATTTTAATTACCTCCAATCCATGCTACATTCCAGTTCGTAAATTGCAAAGGTGATTGTGATCAGCAATAAAATTCAAAGAACAACATTTTATGGAGGTCTCATCCGGCAGGAATGAGACTTGTTCATTCACTTTTCAAAACACAGAATTGTATCCTATCAATGGACAAATATACGCATTTGTAGGCGATATAAATATAGGTCATACAAGGTATGTACGCTGTATCAATTATATACCACTATTTGAATAAATTTAAATGTTTAATTGAACGCAAACTAGGCAAGCATCGGCTCATTTTAATTACATATGTATACACAGCAACTTCTCATGATTAGCGTAACACTAGTTTAAGCATCCAAATCACTATGCCACGGTAATGTATTGTCTTGCTAACGTTTGACATCCATGTTATTTTCCAGGCATAGACGGGGCCTACCTCTTCAAGCGGACAAGTGTATCTAGTACAGATGCCGAAGAAGAAGAGCTGAATGTAATACGTGAAGAGTTTGAACTTTATGACACAGACAAAGACGGGTATTTGAGTTTGGAAGAATTCAGGTTCGTGCTAAGCTAAATATATCATCAACATTACGAACGTTAATATATAGTATCCCTTCGATGTGATGACTACTTCATTTGTCATACTTTTTATCTATCAACTCGGTTTTCTCATAGATGCAAACCACTATTTAAAGTCAATCTGGATCAAAACGGACACGTGAGTCGTCGCATTAAGATGCTGGAGATTTATATCAAATATTATAATGAAAGAACCATAGAGTTTATGATATTTTCTTTTATATAGATACATGTCACGATAGGTTATTGCAATGAGTACCATTTGGATAGTAGTTCGTCCAACAAGTCGATGAGGACTACTTGAGTGTTTTGTGTGAACAAACGGTCTAGGGGTGATTAGGTGGTCGATGAGGCCAATGTACTCCCTGAATGTTATGTGGCATTGTGGACATGGGATGGAAGCAACGGTGATCGTGGGGTTACCGGCTTGAAATTTCCTGGCCTGCCTAAGTTGTTCTGCCGCGGATGTCCTTTCGGCTTTGCAAGATGAAGCACATTTAGTAATGAAAAGCGTCCTACGACCTGGTAATACGACCTTGTAATGGTCAGTCTGCTCCCCCGTGTCGTTACTAATGAGTAATTTCTTCAATGATTTATTCATGGTGTCCTTGTATCATTTTATCTAACCTCCATTGTCGCGTTTTCCTTGTTCAAGATAGCCATACAATATATATTTTATGAGCCGGTGGTCAGCCATGCGAGCGACAATGCCTGCCATCGCAACATTGATTGCACCAAGATGATGCAGCTACTGGGAAGGCAAACTCGGGCACAGACCTCGGGATTCAGTCTTTCTCATGTAATTTCGAATGATTCCAAAATTAAGGTGTGCAATAGAAGTGTTTTTATAGACAACAACACTATATAACAGTTGCACTTTCTGAATCAATTCCTTCGTTTGGGGTCTATAGGTTGCAGAGGTCATATGGAGTTTTTAGTTTCATGCTTAAGAAAGGCACCTATAACCATCATGCAAATATATTATATTCATTGTTCACGTACTCATCATAGCTTAGGTCAATATTTTGTCTGATATTACTGCTTGTAACTTGATGTTCTGCTCAGACCTTTCTTAGCTAATTAAGTTGCAATTATTAAAATTTGTCGTTTTGACACAGCCCTCTACGTTTCCGCGGTGTTTACATTTGATTTGACCATGACATTACTTGTCAAAAGTTGTTGTCATTGCTAAATCAAACCCCACACTGTTGTCTATATGATTCGTAATTTCCTTATATGGATTTAAGTATTTGTAATCTTCTACATGTAAACATGATTTTATAATTCAAAGTTTAACTGCCGGTCGGTAAATATAATTATTTATATGGAGAGAGATTGAAAGAGAGTTAGAATAAAGAGAGAGAGAGAGAGAGAATTACCAATATAAATCAAACATAATTTGTCATAACTAGATTATATAGAAGAATGCTTGATACTACTAGGCATTAATATTATTTAATATAAACAACACCATCATGCAATATATATATATCTATATATATATATATATATATATATATATATATATATATATATATATATATATATATATATATATATATATATATATATAGTGCAAGCATTGCTTAATTCACCTGGAAGCGTACCTATTGTCAGCATAATTCATACTAAACTACACGTTAATCATCTTTACGGCATACACAGATGATATTACCTAGCGAAAGCGTCAGCAGTATTTTATATTCCTCAACCCAATCCAAATATTATATTCTTGTGTCAATTTTATTTTTAAGTGCTCCTCTGGTGGGATATGAAGATCCGAGTCCAGAACTATTGTTTGACTTTACGGACCTTGATGGAAATAATCTAATAAGTTTTGAAGGTAATATCATAATAGCTGCAAGTTTTTGAAGCACGTCTTCTACTGCAACTACTACTACGTTTGGTTTTGTTTAGAATGGCAGTGTATTGTGAGATAACAATTTAAATGCATCCTCTAATCCGTTTCAGCTTTCACCAAACAAAATATCCGAATCAAGCCAAGGTTGTGGTTATACAGTATTACATTAAGCGAGTTTTCCAAAAAATATTTCATATCTCTTTACCCTAAAACTTAAATATTCCCTCATTAATTATGCTTAATACGCATCGAACTGATTCTTATAATAATTCATATATTTGAAATGGATTTTAAATTCCATATAGAGTCTTTGTAATCAGCTAGTACCATTATGAACTAAAATGTGTCGGCCACGAACCCATACAATTAGGATGTAAATATTTAAAAAAAACAACATACTTTAATGATAGTTCTCCTTATGCCATTTCTGATAGCTGACAAAGAACAATGAAGCAGTTCCTAGTTTTTAGGGTGAAGAAGAACTAGACAGATCCAACTTTGTTTCAGTACAGTTCCTTACGTGATTCCCGAAGAGGAAAGTTTGTCTCGGACTACTGTGCAAGTGGAATTAATTTGTTCTTTGTACATGAATAACTTATAAATGTCCTTCTGAATATATCATACCAGATAGCTAGCTTATGTCCTTGGTTGTGCATGAAATGTTGCTATACTATTTGTTACATTTAGTTTACTTTCTGTTCAGAACATTGGATTTTACTTTGTACATGTTGTTGTCTTCCTGAAGTTTGTCATGCTGATGTGATGCAAAATATATACAAATTTTACATGAGGTACTTGGAAGCTGCTTGTGTTTTTTTCCACGGCCGTCGCACATTTTTTCATCAGACCCAGCTTGATACCCAAGATTGATATCAAAATATTCCTTGATTCAAGAAGTGGTTGATGCTGAACACGTTTCCTCCAGGCTCAAACGACTGTATTAGTGGCCAATCTGTCATGATATAGTGTAAACGAATCACACGACCATCCCATTCGCAGAATAAACAGCACAACTTTCTGTACCCACTCCGCAGACCAAACAGGAGAGCAAGAACTTTCAACCAGCCACAACGGTGTCGCTGATGTTGGTTATGGTTTAAACACCTCAAAGTGTGTTTCATCGTTTGATGGGTCTCCGTTATGTGGATTGCATAGCCAACTGGAATGCATAGCACATTGCGATTGTGAAAGAAAACAAATTTAAGAATCGTCTTTGATAAATCAATCAACAGTATCCATTCATCTGGATCATGAACATTGTTCAGGGCTGCCATACCAACATTGATGTTAATGTAGTCTACAGTATCAACTTCCATGAAAACAATGGGACAAGATCCTATGGATGCTAACTTCAAACGGTGGCACTATTTGTGACGACAAAATAACATCTTAGCCTTATCTTTGGCTAGTTCCAAATCCCTGACAAGGTTATTCAGTTCACCTTGTGTTATGATGTGTTATGAGGCGTGGTTCAGATGAGGAGGATTGGCGATAATATGGGTCATGTAAAATTGAATGTTCAGGACTAGAAGTTTCATCCTTTTCCTCGTCTGACTCAAATCAAATGGTACTGGTGCATCATGAACCGATAGTCTTCCATGGGGTAATGGGCATACAGCTGACGGAATGTTTCGATAATTAATCGTCCACTTTTTCTTCCTTGACACACCGCTTCCTACTGGAGGCACCATGCAAAAGCAACAATTACTGATATGTTATGTTTGCTTTCGGGAATCAATGGCAATGCAAAGACATATATTTCTTTTTCCTGTTCAACCACTGCCAAAGATGTGTTGCACACGTGTTTCAGCATATGTGTGGCGCCCACCTCTTGTCCTGACCTCCAAGTTTGAAACCAACATAAATGTGATACACATTCTTAACCACAGTGATTTTCCTAACTTGTGTTATGCATATGTCATTTAACTACAATCATAGCAAATGTTTTCTTTATTGTTCACACAAGTACGTGTCATCTCTGCTCACACTGACTATACAGAAATGTATCCCTTTGCAAAACTGAAAACAGACAAGTAGCAGGGCACGACTCTGTATGATTTCCGAGCTGATATAGTGCAATTGTTCAGCCTAGTGATGTACACGTAATTACGATTGAATTATCCTTGACTTATATGTATAACACGATGCTCTTCATATTTATGACGCAATATCAGCTTGAGATTGCATCATTCATTGATCAGCCTAAAACACAACAACTGTCGAATCCCAGTCATAGATTTAATGATAGATACACGTTGATATAAATTAATTTCTGTTTTATTCAGAGATACGCAGAGTGCTTGAAACGGCAAAACAATTAACCTCATATATGGGCATCAAAGCTGAATGACCATACGAGCAAGTAAGTATAGACAAACTAACGATGACTTAAATGACTATTTTGTTTTCTCATACCTCTAACTTTATTAATTTATGAAAGGCGTATTTCAAAGAATCTTTACTGATGATCTATGAGCGACTTTGCTGGAATGAATTGACAGTCAAACTTATTCAACTTTGCAGATTCTATCAAATTATTTTATTCAGTCAAACTTATTCAACTTTGCAGATTCTATCAAATTATTTTATTCACCCAAAATAGACAGGGGACAATAAACGCTTGCAAGGCTTTTCGCGTCCCTGTCACGATATAGAAGGAATATAATTTGCCAAGGATACATTTAATCTCTTGAATATATCGCTGAATAAAATTACTCTCGGTTGCGTTTTTCCATCAAAATCGATATAATAATCTCGAGCGGTTGATTTGTTGCTCAAAATGTCATACCATCAAGATTCTCGATGACACACTTTAAAAAGTTCAAACGAAGTTGACCGTTGATAGAGAATCGTTCCATAACATTTCTGACTTGCTTATAACTCAATCGATAGGACGAACCCATAGATACCGTCTCAAAACCATGTGCAGGAACGACTTTATTTTGCCTTGAGAGTAAAGTCATGACTGTTAATATTTTTCACTAATTCTCACTTTGCCCTCAATCGAAAGTGCTAAGGATATACAAACAACAGTAGAGAACAGTAAAATCGCGGAACCAGCTAACTGGAACGAATGACAACCCGGGACCAATTGGTAAAATAGCAAAACTCACCAAGAATAGTATGAATATAACGCAGGCAACCCTAACGTCCTCTACACGCTACATGGTGGCGACCAAGAAAGTCAGATAATTAAATTAGGAAGACCACAAAAAGGATTTCCATCCAATCAATGCGCCAAATGCATACACCACTCCTGTACCAGTCTATAAGGCAACTATCCAAACACCATTACATTGAAAAAGTGTGTTAGTGGTTCTCTGAAGCTTCGATATAATCCCATATTTATATACAAATTTTTCAGACCAACGGACCAACACAATGTATGCAAAATTATGAAGTGATTATATAGGGCAGGGTTTGTGTTTAAGCAGGCTTCTAGGGCTTTGTTTCATTTTGCAGTGTAATACTAGCCATCGCTTGACCTAGATAAGTTACCTAATCGGACAAAATATTTTAAAAAAACTAACGCACTCAACAAAACATCCAGTTACACCCGGGTACTCAAACTATTTCTAAGAATGCGAACGGGAATAATAATGACTATAAAAGTATGCATCATATCCAACGGTAATTGTAAATGCTGTATAATAAATCATGGTATATGAACGCCTACCTAGACCGGTATAACTTCTTCACGCATAGAGAAAAATATCCTGTTCCACACAAACGAAGATCAGTTCATAAAGAGCAGAAAACGTATCAGAAGAAAATGAAGACAAATACATCCCTCCATCATATGAAGACGCATCTAAGTGATCACGAGAACGCGTATTGTAGCAACGGGACAGTGAGAGAGACAGAGTGATAGAAAGAGACGAATGTACACACTCACACACAAAGAGAAAGAAAGAGAGTCTCCCATTTCACAACATTGATTAGGGTGCAAATTCTCTTTAACGTTTACGGTATAGCTGTGAACAATTTTGATAACACTGTTTTTTGCTGTATGGTGAAAATATGTACCTACAAGCGACACTAACATAAATTGATATCTCTGTTTCAGGTATTATCCAAGATCAATGGATCACAATAACATGGCAAGAATCCTGATCCACAATGCACATCTCAAGTTTACTGTCCATGATGACATTACAGTTAAATAAAGTTAAGAATAACAAGAACATGTAATGGATTGTTTGGAGTTGTGATTTGAAATTTGTGATATGTATCATCAAAATCATTGAATAGATTCGGTAATTAGTTCAATGTCTTAATATATCGCTGGGTTATCTTACTAGATCATATAGCATTCTCGTTATCAATTATTTTGACACTGTTTTAAATCAAGAGCTGATCCATCGGAAGCAGAAAAGTTTATTTTTATAGTGACTTCATTTATTAATATAATTAGTGACATGTAAAATGTTGAATAAATTCTTAAAATAAGTGTATCTATCTGTTAACCTGTAGACACAACATTTACTCGAACTGCACAATATGGGCACAATGTTCTACCAAGACGTTAGTGCAAATACACGCCAACAGACTGTGGACACACCGTGATAGGGAAAAGTCCCTGTTTTGTAATGTAAGATGAATGGAATGCCAAGGCCTTATTTAATGATAGCATCCTTAAAATAAGCACATCAGTGCATATCCCTATTTATTGATATTTTGTAATAATTCGAACTTGTTATAAATATTATATCACAGTCAGAAAAATCCGTTAAATTGAAAATGACTAATTCTTCGACACGTTATCTACATAGGTCAAGTTTTTGAGATACATGGCACTCAGAATCATAAATATAAGGTGATACATTTTACGTTGACCGACAAAGAAATCAATGATTTTAAGGTAACAGTTTAGCAACACTACCAACACGTGTGCGGGATACAAATACACCTGGTACATGAACTTCAGGTACTGGACTGAACATTTACTAACACGGGTTCCTGAAGCGAGATCGGTGTTGAGGAAAAGCAATATTGAAGGAAACTAATCATTCCAAGTGGCAAACTAACTTGCAATTAAAAATATGACTCGTTTTCAGATAAATATGTTTGTCATACTATAAGTGTTATATCAGACAAACCTAGACACAGTAATAATTTCCGCTAACATTACCAATTGACACGCTAGCTTATGGTTTCAAATTGATTTTATGAAGAAACTAAGACTGATAATAATATAATAATACAAAATCTTCACGGAAGTTTTCACTTAGTTTCACCATTGAATATATTCCTAAAATACAAATTGTGTACGCGAAATACTGTTTTTAACATGAAATATGCTTAAAAGGCAATTATCTCAAATATAAGATTATTTTGTCAAAGATGTACAAAGCATTACTTAAATATTGCAAGAGTAGAATACTCAAGGATGCTTTTATGGTTTTAGTAAATATGAAAATAAAGTAACAAAGTATCAAAACCAAATGACAGATACACAGTGCTATTATAGCTATAAAACTGTTTGGTGTATGATCTAAGACTTTGGCCATAAATCAGGTAACAAAAGGAAACGAAACCAACAAGTGTTCTAAAACTTAACATATAACGAAATTATTAAAGTTAACGCAAAATATGTAATTGTAAGAGGAAACTACAGTATTATGAACTGAATGAAAAATATTTCTGACAAACGTTTGAATAATGTCCAGAGGAAGGAATATTCCATATAAATTTCAAATCCATGAATGCATAGGTCTGCCAACAGTATCACGTGTTAAACTTGTATGACTGTGAACTCCTTTATATAATTCACAATTGTTCCAAACATTACTAGTATAGTCCAATGAGTATGTTGCATTTCCACATACAAATGCAAACAATTGTTTTCTCTCCAGTAATATATCAACACAACATACATTATGTTAGAATACTTGATTGTACGACAAGAACAAAATCAATAAGAATGATAATATAGCTATAAGCAGACATAAAACTATTTGAGTGCATCGTTGTTACTACTGTTACCTTACGATATACCATGCTCCAACACCATAGAAGAACCAACTTGACTTAACCATCCAATGGGGAACTTAATTTTCTTCACACAGATTATACATTTTGACATATGGCAACAGTATGGATATTCACATATCACACTATGGACTCAATATTGACTTTCAGATGTATGGGCAAAATATCTGATTTCAGATTTATTGTCGTACTATGGCCTTTGAGCCATATGGACATACTGCGCAGTAAATGCTTCTTCTGATGTGGACCATTTATGTGTCCTATATATGGGAGTAGCTCCATTACAGTTTATGCAAAATGTGTGATTCTACTTGACCAACGGAGATGTAATATTACAAAGCTTATTTTGTGAGATTTGCTGACATGTGGTTAGAGAGTTGCAAGGTGGTAAGCCCTAAACTGGCAGAAGGGACACAATAATGCAAAAAAGTAAAATTTCAAAGGAATATAAACATGTAGTCCTCGATGACGTAGGTGGAATGTACATCAGATTTCGCATTGCTGTCAACCTCGTCAACGTAAGTCGACTCAGGCCTGCACCAAGATCTTTGAACATCTGATTAGAGAACGTCTCTCTGCAGATGATACGGAGCTTGCTGCTCACACTGTATGCGCCTTAAAGAGCGTAACATCCTGGTTTGCAGAAGCTCGCCAGCTCTTTGTACTTTAGGTCAGCCTTACGAAAACTGACGTACTTTACCAGCCTGCTCCCAAGTAATAGTTCCGGCTACCAATCATCATCATTGACTTGCTGAATTTAGTTCAGCAGTTCACCTGGACTCTTTAATATCCTGTGATGCCACGATCGACAGAACATACAACAGACTGACGAAGACAAACAGCGTGTATAGACGGGTTTGGTACAACCATAGCCTAAATGGAGTAAAGCGTCTACAGAACAGCCGTACTGATCATCCACCTACATGGGGCAGAATTTTGGATATCCTACAGTCGCGGCTTTCACTGGAGTGACTTCATCACAAACACGGAAGTCTTCAAACAATCAGGGATCACATGTGTTGAGGCCACGCAAATCAATATACAGATAAGCTGGGAAGAGCACCTGTACAGAATGGGAGATAATCGCCTGCAACAGATTGCTCTGTATGTTGAGCTGTCAACTTGCTGCCGTGATAGAGGGACACAACGAAATGGATATAAAGGCTCCTTGAAAAAGTCCTTCACCACCTGTAGCATCGATCACCACTAATGGACATCACAATCTGCTGATCGTGAAAGCTGGCGATGACAATTTCACTAGGCCACTGCCACTTTTGAACAAACAGAGGGACAAACGTTTAGAGAAAAACGAATGCGAAGACATAACCAGTAACCATCGACAGCACCCACCACAAGCCATATATTTCCATGCAGACTCTGAGGACGGACGTGCCTATTACATATTGGGCTCGTCAGCCACCCGCGCGCGTTAAATATATATGGACTACCCTTTCCTAAATTCCTAAATATTCACAAGCGAAGTGAAGTCAGCAAATTCTTGATCATTATTGCCAATATCGCGCCATACAGTAGAACGAATTAATTGGACAGTGGGTGCCCTTATATACATCCACGAGAAATATTAAACCTTGAACTTAAAGCAGATATATGTGGGGGATTATTTTAGATTAATAAATTACAGTTAGTGATCTGAAAACTCGTATAGGTCAAGTATACTATCACAGTTGCCTGTCCAAAGGAATGGAATTCTTTAATACTTTATACAAATCTTTGCGTTATAAGAATGATTGGTTGTGTGACATTCCCTATACCTACACAATTCTATACAATAGTCATTATCTCACTCTACGTGGACGAAACATCAGAAAATTACAATATTTTAACAGATGATCTAATTTGGCACATGTGTTCACGAACGAAAGATGCACACTATCAAAAGTACGCGAATGCGCAAAGGCAATCTTAGCCCACAAAACTGATTAATAGAAAAGATATAAAATCAGTTGGGATGACAAGGGTTGGCATACTTGTATTGCTTATCGTTTTGTAGCGGAGGTTCTCCTATGGCAAGATACAATAAATATGTGTGTATATATGCATATATATATATATATATATATATATATATATATATATATATATATATATATATATATATATATATTATGATATCGATATCAACATATACAAAAAGATTTAGGACCGTTTATGGTTTGATTCACAATACTTTACATTCCTTGAAAAGTTTCACGTTTTTAACAGAGACGTGTAACATTAGTTCCTGATTTTAAAACATTGGATGGTCTGGTTTATTTCTCTTACTTGGTTGATGACCATCGGATCCTTGCATCCATGACGTAACGTCTTTCTATCATTGCTGATAATCAATTCACTACAACTAATATTTTCCGTGCTTTAATAAGTTTGTGCTTATGAGGTGTATAACATATGATTAGCTAGTAAAGCACTCGATTGTTCGTGTTCATTAATTGCATTTCATTCAGTGTAGATATGCGATTTTTTTTTCCTTTGCTCAATCGGATGTACCCTTCCAACTTATTTGCTCTTTATCCACTTGCTTTATAAACTGGGATAAATTATGTTATTTAATCAGTACTTATTCACATGAACTTAACTTATTTATTGTGCCATTAAGAACACTTCATATAGTACACCTTACATTCACATAATGTTCAATGCTAGAATAAAAGAGTAGACGATTGGCTTCGTTATAATATTTTAACCTTTATCATTTTTTCATTTTCTTTTCGTTCTTCATTCCATTGTAATGTAATACTTGCACAGTGTTGATATGGATAAACGTCCGACTGATTTTAAAACTTTTGTATTTTATTAGACAAGCATGCTTTCTGGATTATTTCACTTTGATATTCTAAGCTTGATTTCGTTTCTACAACCACAATTATAAATTTATCATTAATTGATAGTTTTGTAATGTATCTGCTTTTAACTGTTTAATATTTTCTTAGGTATATTTTAATAATTTATATATAAGGACCTTTTGGAGGGATGCGAATACTCTGATTCCAAACAATTAAGGTGTTATCCATTTATATTTCAATTTAGGTTCATCATCATCTATGTTTGAGAAACTACATAATTTTAGATATTTTAACACAATTAAATATGAAACTTATACATAATTAACAATTAGAAAATAAACTTTGGATTCACATTAAGTCAAGCCTTGCTATTTGACAGAAACGGTAGCTCCATTTCACAGTGAAAACTGGAACCAATTTGAATATGGAGTATTAACAAATGTAGAAGGCAAATTAAATCTTTGTAAATGCTCGAGCGTCTGAAATTTATATATCATTGTCAGATTTAGAAACAATAATTTAGACATAAATTATATAATTATTAATATATTCTAGGATTAAAACTCTTTTAAAACTGGAAAGGAAGATGAAACCTTTACTCGATTGGAAGTTCAATTCTTCACTAATGTTCTTTTTAATCTTAATTTCCACCTATCTATATTGAGTTCTTGTTTATTTCATGGTATTGAAATGTTCTTTACAAGGTCAACTAAATATAATGCAATTGATAATATCCTGAAAAGTATACATACTAAATTAAACGTGTAGCAGATGCCTTTTTAGTATGCAGTTGCTCACATAATTACTTTGTGTCCTTGCATAAATGTTGTATTTGATGTAGTAGAGCATAAGTGATCAAACATTAGTCAGTGAGGACGTTATCTCTCCCAAACAAATGTTACATTTATAATGGTCTTTTTTTACCTCGTCTTCATAATAGTTTGTAATCTACATAAATGTTTTCGATTTATATCCCATATAGTGTTTGTGGTTGACCAGTAACATCTTTTGACTTTCAATATGAGATAATAAAATAATGAATACAACATGACATCGTCAAAGTTGAATTACGTAATTAATAATACTTCCATGATTTATATAGTTTGGTCGTTATGGTATATGGTAGGATATTATGTCACTTTCCTGGTTTGAGATTTGCTTTCAGTACATATAACAATCTGCGTCTTTATGTAATAACTCAATTGAACTTTTTATCATTGTATTACATTTATGTTAAATTATCGTTATGTTGACCACTGTCGACCCTCTTCTAATTTTGAAAGTTTTCTTTACCTTTGTTATTCCATTGCATTTTATACTCGAGGCTTTTTAGCTCGTTTGTACATTTAATTGTGCAGCATTTAACAAAGTTTGAAATCCAAATTCTTTCTTTTTTTCAAAATGAATTACAATTAGGTTTCGCAGCTCCAATTGCGACTTATATATCATCTTTTATATACCTTCCCATTGCTCTAGATCAACATAAACGTTTCCAGGTCAAAACGTTGGATTTAAATCAATATCATCAAGGAAACAAAGCATGACCTGTGCAGATTTGAATACAAATATGGCTTTAATTCTTGCAGTTTCCTAATCAGGCGATAATGTATGATGGTATGGGAAAGCTGAAACATTGCACCGAAAGAATGGATCGCTCGTGTGCAGTGGAAGGATTGTGTTCATGAGGCATTGGATTAAAGAGTTTTATCGCAGATACACATTTTTATAATTTTGAAAACAAAATGTCAGTTGGAGTTCATTTTCTGACATGTAATTCATGAATGATTTAAAAGGAGACCGACATCTCTCTCAGAAAATACATTGCACAAGCAAAATTAATTTATGGTTTCCCAACAAATTATGGAAATTGCTTCATTCAAAACAAACGAAAGTTGTAAAATTACATATGAAAATAGACTAATGAAATAAGTGTTTGCTAAAGTATATGTGCCACAAAATGTACATGTAGCTCGAGTGGCAGACCACTGGCAGGCTTAAACAAGGGCAACACAGCAAGGGAGGCCAGAGAGAACAATAGAAAGACACGCTGAATATATCACTGAACAACTTTGCCATTACCTATGACACCTGGGAGCAGAGGTGGTAGTAGAATGCCCTGGACAAGTTTGTTTGCCACTCCTGCAGCCGTACAGATGCTGCAGTGTGCAAATGCAGGCAAGGAGGATTACCGTATTATAATAAAGGAGGCAGGCCAGAAATCCCTAGTCAATAACCCCAAGACCAACACAATGTCACAAATTATTCAGGGCGCACATCGGTCTCATTAGTCACCTATGCATACACAAACTATTCGTTCCAGCTTCCACAATGAATGAATAAAGAAGTCCTCATCGGCTTGATGGACTAACAAGCCACTAAGTTCAATATTATATCATTAATACCTAAATTGTACAGTACATACGACCAACAATGCTTTGATGTGTTTGGAATTTACCAAACTGTTTGTTTTTCTTTGACGATTGACTGGATGGTCACCATTGGCTAGATGAGTTTGCTTTTTAATACCAGTTGAGAACTGTCTCCGTTCCATCACCCGACATCACTTTGTTCCCAATGACGAAAATGGAAAAACAGCTTATAGGAGCAATATATTTTTAAAAGATACCTCTTAATTTTATGACATCAAACTGTTTATCAATTTACCAAGTCAATAGATCACAACAGTTTCTGAGTTACAGACATCAAACAAAATTAACATAAGGTACAACTAATTTTCATGGAAATATATAGCAGCTAAGCAATTACAGAAAAACAATAACCAAATCGAGAAAATTATACATATTCATCTTACTTTTAAAATCTAAGCTATATTTTATGAAGATAAAATAGTCTCTACAGGTAAAATTAGTGGGACTCCTTTTGGATGCCGCCCACTACCCCTACCCGCAGCCACCCACACTTTGCGGCCCTTGACACTGACGAGTTTGTGTTCAAACGTACCCCTCAGTAAAAGCCACTCTTTAATGTTAACAGCGGACAGCACATTCGTGCAAAATATGAAAGAATAAGGTACATGTAATATAAGGTTAATACTATAGCACTAACACCGAGGTTTACAGGAAATGGGATCAACAATGATGATATAGAGTTTTGAGTTCCACATAGTGGTGTAGTTGCTATTCTTTGATAATTACGACTGGATGTAATTTTGTACATCATAACATAGTCAGCAAGGGCTAAAATAGAATTTGTCGAATAACATAGACAAATAACCTTGAATATAACAGCAATGGACGAAGACCAAAAAGTCAAGAATCAGTACAAGGATAAATTATGTTAAATACAACTCATTTTGTCGACTCTACAAAAGTAATGCCTGCAGAATTAAGTTGCAGTCCTGAACAATTAGCAACGTAGGAATAAATCATTACACAATTTTAACATATTATTACAAAAATGGAGAATTAGTACTTCAGAACAAAAAGTAGATGTTGTTCAACTTGATGACAATTGGTAGAGTTCAAGGGTTCTTGCAGACAAATGTGTTGTTGAGAAGACTCAAAAATATATTTCGTAACAGAAATTGCTCATATTACGCTGAACTAGGTAAACTCAGTAAATGGAATAACTGTTTATATCGATATTTAATTGACGTTTATGAATGGTTGTCCTATGCGCGTTTCAACAACGATGATTTTAAGACAGAAAGAATCAATGAATTATTAATGCAACTATTAAAAGCTACTTTTAAAGAAAGATACTAAATTCTTAAAAGATATTTGTGGCTTTCTTACTACACAAAGATATTGGTCACAAATATAGTTCCCTTTGTAAAGTCTACCAATCTCTTCATGGCTACTTTCCTGGTGCAGAAGCGCTGACAGCATAAGTGGAGGACAACTGTTTAAATAATTTATATAAACGAAATTATGAAATGGTAGATACAATTTGGACATAATCTAGAAGTCATACAAATTGGCAAATGTGTTATGTGCCAATCAAAATATTATCACATATACCTAAAGCTAGTGGCAAAAAAAAAATCTCTTTAAAGTCAACCCCTTCAGGTAACATAACGAAGTCTCTCAAGACAGCTGCTTGACCAGTTTTCAAAGAGGAAATTTACAAAGGAATAAAGACAATAATGGTACATGAAATTTTGTAATTTATTCTTCATGCAAAATTACATTAAAATATTTCATTCATCTTAGATAAATGTAGATATCAATATATATATATATATCTGTGTGTTTAATATGACTAGATACGTCAGTAGTGTTTATCTGCTGTTTCTGGTTCATCATAGCAGTGTCTAAATGCATGTTTTCCCTTAAAATCACAGTTGTTGGTGATGACCTGGTAATGTTTCCTGAAAACAATTAAGTACACATATAATAATTTCAATCCATACATGACGATTGTAGGAATACAAACATTTTGTAGTCATGTACATTTATGAAAAGGCTGGCTTATTAAAGATAATCATACAACTAACATATTGTTGAATTTATTTTCAATGTCAGATGCGTTTGCTTTCATACGTCAGCCTGAAAAAATAAAGAAAGGTCACAGGCCCAACACCTGCCTGGGCCAGCCCAAATTAGCTGCATTTGGCATCCACGTCCTAATTATGAGATAGACAATTTGAAGCTGTTTTTTTTAATCTTCATGGTTTTGTGATATCACATTCGAAAATGTGAATCTCACACACGGCTAGAAAAAGGAATTTGTTCTTAAACAAAACTGCTTCTTCAACTGGTTAAAATCTTAGATGACACAGTTAAATGAACATATACGAGCGTCATTAAAATCCAAACCATTCGGTACAATTAAAGAATACATTTTCCGATCTTTGATTACGAGGCTTCTTCAGTTGAATAGTGTTGTTGATAGTTTTCATAAAGAATTTACAATTTTCACATCTAACATGGCATCACCAGGAAAAATAGAATTGAAAAGAACTGGTTGTACTGTACATTTCACATAATTACACAGAATCAGTTACTTATAAGGCTGATTAAGAATCGTTTGAACTATATTGTGTTCCAAATTGTGTTTGATTATCTTCCAATTTAAATAAATACCAAATCAAGATTTAAGTCATAGTTTCCTGGACACTGCAGATAATATCGAGCATAAACATGCATGTCCATACAATACGCGCAATTGCTGTTTGTTACGTTATTCACCTCAATTGTACAATACAGTTATTCTAATTGTTTATTTTAAATACAGAATCTTTACAAATGAAAATGCCAAACATCAATAAAAAAGGCCAAATCCACATCTTAATTTTTCCTTGAAAGTTAACATGACAGCAACAAAATACAGCAGATTGATGCATGAAAGGATATGTAGTCTATCAGTTAGAGAAAACATCTTTTATTTTAATCCCTGCAATTGCACTTAAGTCAGTTTTCTTTGTTTATTAGCAGTAGAACAACATTATATTATCTAGGGATCGCGTAATATAATTATTTTCATTCTCCATTATATCTTTACTATTTAGAACCTACTTGGAAGTAAACCATAATTTCCTGTTCCATCTTCTTTTATGAACGGTTTGAATATATGAATTAAAATCGAGGTACCCTTTGCGGTCCATAAGTGTGTGCTGGACAGGAAAAATATAGGCGAATTTTAATCAGCCCTTAAAGCGCTATAAAGTTTTTAGAAGTGCTATACAGTTATTAATTACAATGGAAATAGGAAATTGAGCTGTCATAATACGAGTTTCATGTGAATGACCTATTTGTTCCAATCCAGACAATTCCTCAAATTTAACTGTTTAATTTCAACAGCAGAGAGGATGAACAGACCTTTCGCTACAAAGTCATTTTTGAAACAATAAAGCTTCCTAAGAATATGTAAAAATATTTTCAATCACGCCACACCGAAGCCTCTAACTTGCTGAGATTTTCTCTAATTGGGTTAGTTTGTTTTGTTCCATTAGTTTTGTCGTTCGTGTTTTTCTACATGTGGATGTGTTTTCGTTTAAACGCCGGACGTTTTGTTGAGGTCGCACCTTCTCTGCTGATATAATTACATCCGTCTTTTATAAACCAAATATTTTATCAAGACTAATACAATATCGTGATAGTGGGATGTGTAAATGTATTGTTATAAATCCATGCGTGGTACCCTCCGCTCCCGAAAAGAAGTTAGAACAAAACTGAATCATATCCATATATAATCCACACCAGGTTTGATGAATATTTCTTAGAGTATGTTTATCATCTTCGTTAAACACAACTAAAATAGTACAATTATCTATGGTCATTTTTGGTATGTGTGAGTATCGCTGGGTAACATATATAACATCAGTGTTTCTATGTCTGCCGCGAGAAAATATTCGTGCTGGATTTGTTTGTTTGTCAATCATTACGTCGTCGACTACTACGAGATTATTAAAAACCCATCAAGGTCGTCTACGGACGGTTCCTCCTTAATATTATAAAATTAATAATGCCATCGCCATCATCATTTAAACATTCTGCATGTTCACTAAATGCTTTAAGCACATGTAACTCCGCTGACAAACTACAGACGTTACTACAAAATATAACTTATTTCACTTGAGCAATCTCAATAACAAATAATATAATATTTGCATTTTACCAGACCCAGATGGACCTATTATTATCATTCCAATATAATTCGCTAATGCTGATATATGTTTACTGGCTCTTGTTTTCGTGTCGCTATTAAATCAATGACGTCAGTTTTATAAAAAATATTTAAAAAAAATATAGATATATATTGCTTTCGATGCCGAGCAACCAGGCGCATGCATGAATTAGCAACAGTTATAACCAAAAAAAAAAAAAAAATAAAACTCGTTCCCTTAGAGGTAAATGTGCTAAACCTTGTGCAAGTAAATATACATGTATCTCGCTTGACAAGTCAATGCAAATTGGTGGTGATATCGCTGCTACATTAGGAAAATTACCAGGAACTCCATTAGTTAAATATCCAGGAGAACAAAAAATCTTCCCGGAAATAAATATTGCGTCCTTGAACCCGACCTAATATTCGGATTGTTGAGCAAGACAAAGCAAAACCTGGCGAATATCCCTTAAACGCGAATGTTAAAGAATATCACGTTCATGATGTAGCTTATAAAAGTAAAGATTTAGAAAAAGGACATATTTCAGACGTAAAATTAATTAATGCATTCAATTCTATATAAACCAATTTTTCTGTGAATCCTTGGCTAATGGCTTGATAAGATCTACAAAGAAAGGTCTATTGTTATTTGGAGCCTGTTCTTAATCATCCTTTGTCAATAACATCGCTATCACCAGTATTTTCTGTGAAGTCAATGACTATTACCTGCAGATGAGATATTCTTCTGACTCGAGACACTGCGAGATAAACTAAGTTTGATCATTCGATACGATCATTGACGATCCAAACATTTGCGTCGGGAAATAATTATTCCTTATGATGAAAAAATGGTCATTGCGTTTCATAGCGTCCATGGAGATTTTGGCCATGGGTAACACACCATTCACGTAATTAAAACAACATTTTTTATTGCAACGTTTTGTTTCTCTGACGATCCTGGTATATCAACGTCGACATTATGTCGTCGTATATCAGAATGTATGTTTTAAAACTTGTATTTATCTATCTGAAATTATTGTTGTTGAAGTGTTATCACGAGCTATCTTTGTACTTGCAACTATCAACTCAGTTTGTGTCCATACATTCTAAAAATTGCTGAAAGCAGTTTCCATAATTATTTCACGCATTATTTTCAATGAATTGTATTGGGCTGTAGTCGGATTAATTTCTAAGTGCGATATGATTATTGGTTATTTCTTCATAATAATAAACAATCCAACAAACGGCACTGGTTGAGCATGATCGCCATACATTATTACAGTACTATGTTTATTCAATAACCAATCAATAAATAGTTTTAACATTTCAAATGAAACTGTGCATATATCATCAAAAACAATAATCATTCCACTTTATTTCTCGCTTTTCGTTCAAGAGCCAGTTCTGGTGTGGTAAAGTCATCATGCGTACACCAATGCTTTACGATTGCATTTGACGTCCTTTTGAAGATTTAAAGATACATTGATAAAAAATTATATGCTTCTACACGCAACACATTTGTCGCTGCCTTATGAAATCATATATATTGAAATATTTATTTTTAATGTCAATGATATATGAAAACTTGTTTTCCTCATTTTTAAGATGAATTAAAAAGAATTTGCAAGAAAACCGATCGGTTTCTACAATTATTATGTTCCGTGGGCCTTTACAATATGTGTGATATGCTGTTCTTCCTAATGACCTGTCAATCATTGTGGTCATTGTGGTCTTCGTGAAACATTTAATTGGCTTAATGTTTCTTTAACATTTCGTAACATTTTAATGTATGACTAAAATACCAAATTCCAATGGTTAAGAGTTTTATGTAACATACTTAACTAGAACGGTATGTTAATTATGCCTCTCTTTTTTATATCAGTGAAACCTATCAAACGTCTACAAACGATACTGCAAATCTCCTAAAATTATGTAACTTTTTTATTACGGGGCTCGAACGGGTCTGGTTTCATCAACTATTTTACTTTCATGGCCTGTCTGAAAAATGGATTCCAATAATCCGTAAGGTTGAAAGCAAACATATTTCATCCAGTTCTTTCATTCTTTACGTATGCTTAAAATTAACCAGGTGAATAAATAGCTTGTTTAAAGAAGTATTCATTTACCTTGCAGTTTAATTATTGTTTTCCATACAAATTGTTGCAAGTTCATTGATGCATATCTTTTTGGTGGTCAATAATTGTATAACATTAACTAAAAGCATATGTTAATCCGAAAGAATAACAACACATTCGCCGATGAATACAAGATCTGGATGACATATGTCAAAAACACATTCTGATTATACTTTTATTGTACTCTGATGGTCAAAGTAGACGGTTACGGCAATGTCTGCTGACCTAGTTTATCATTGTAACTGGCAAACCTATTATACAGTACTTAAGGTTTACAGGTTTGATCAGAATTGAATCATAATGCCACAGTAGAAACGTTTAATCTACGTAAAAGCTAACCCATGCGTATATCATTGATTAACCCATATTGTTACAGTAAAACACCAACAAATACATATTATATCAGTTTGGAAGACAAAAAATACTTACTTTCAATTATTCGCACGCAACATGAAAGACTGACAAAGATTAGAAAATGAGTGCCGAATTTCTTTGTTAAAGGGAACGGTGATATATGATCGATGTACTTTCCACTGTGTTTTCAAGTGCAGATAGGCACATCAGTCGTATATGTCGTTAATACAATTAGGTTAGAATCATGCACCACTCTGTGTGCCCTAGTGTTCTTAAACCCAAGACTGTGATGCCATAATTGCTATTACTGAAAGATTATCTACGATCTTACCTGCAAGCAATAAACGAAAAACCAATTATCTAACTGAGTGTAATGTATCGTTACAGACTGAATTTCGATCGTCATTCCCACAACAATATATAAGGAGTGATGTAGTTCTTTGTGAAGCAGGACATTCAAAGTATCACGATGGGATTAATTTGGAATTAGCCAGGGGTTTGGCATCCGACATTTCTGACCTTTAATGCTGATTACAACAAATCGCAAGATATATAAACGAGGGTTTTCGAAGCTTCTCTTTAGTAGCTTAAAACAGGATCGAATATACTTTCTCATGATGAAGGTCCCTGTCGCTTGGTTGATGTTTGTTATTTTGCTTGGTATCGACTTTCTAAGAGGTAAGTATTCAATCATTTTGTGAGGTTACATTCAATTTTATATACGATATAAAGGTACTTTACTTGTTGTTTATTATTCGAAATCACATAACCACCATTTCATAATTTCTTATCTTGTTGGTCTACCTTTGTTTTATAAAGTATCGTATAAAGGGTTAATTAGATTTTTTGTTAATAGCGATAATGTGAATGATGTTCGGTAAGTTTTGAAAGTTAAAATTTCGGAGATGAAGATAAGTTGGCCTTTCAAAGGGTTTACTATGTCTTTAATTTGTCAAATTTTTTTTTTCATTTTAATCAGGGTGGAATAATTATGATTGAGTAATGCGTCAGTTATGAACCCTAACGAAATATAACTGATTTACAGGATGTGTTGCATTCAATCGAAATGAATTCTTTGTCTGGTTAAATAGGAAAAGGGCTTGTACATTGTATTATTAAGTAAATTTTGTTTGATTGAAAACTGTGAGACTGATTTGTACATTGTATTACTAAGTATATTTTGGTTGATTGAAAATTGTGAGACTGATTTAGCATATTGTTGATTTATATATCTGCCTACCAAGAATATAATGGCCACTACAATAAATATTATAAACAAATATAGGGACACAATGCGCAGTAATCATGAGTGAGAGAGAAACAAACTGGGTTGGATGGAAACCTTGAAACTGAACGTACACCAAGTAACCTAAAAGTATGTTTCATCGTAAAGGTATATTTACACTTCCCTTGGGATTTATACACTTTCTGGTCGTAATGCCATTGATGCGAAGTTTTAATAGCCTGTCGACACTATTCGTTATATATCTAGGTTAAGGGGCACGCATACATAAAGGTATATATTAAAGTATTATTGTTGATTCCTAACCCTAGTATAATGTTTTAAAATCGATTGTTATTGATTGAATCTGGAAATATCAAAACAGATATCTCTATCTCTCTCACTTTCTTTCTTTCTCTGTCTCTCTCTCTCTCTCTCTCTCTCTCTCGTAAGTTTAGGTAAAGCAAAAAACAAGCACTTAGATCAACTGTAATGTATCTTAATTACCTCCAATTCATGCTACATTCCAGTTCGTAAATTGCAAAGGTGATTGTGATCAGCAATAAAATTCAAAGAACAACATTTTATGGAGGTCTCATCCGGCAGGAATGAGACTTGTTCATTCACTTTTCAAAACACAGAATTGTATCCTATCAATGGACAAATATGCGCATTTGTAGGCGATAAAAATATAGGTCATGCAAGGTATGTACGCTGTATCAATTATATACCACTATTTGAATAAATTTAAATGTTTAATTGAACGCAAACTAGGCAAGCATCGGCTCATTTTAATTACATATGTATACACAGCAACTTCTCATGATTAGCGTAACACTAGTTTAAGCATCCAAATCACTATGCCACGGTAATGTATTGTCTTGCTAACGTTTGACATCCATGTTATTTTCCAGGCATAGACGGGGCCTACCTCTTCAAGCGGACAAGTGTATCTAGTACAGATGCCGAAGAAGAAGAGCTGAATGTAATACGTGAAGAGTTTGAACTTTATGACACAGACAAAGACGGGTATTTGAGTTTGGAAGAATTCAGGTTCGTGCTAAGCTAAATATATCATCAACATTACGAACGTTAATATATAGTATCCCTTCGATGTGATGACTACTTCATTTGTCATACTTTTTATCTATCAACTCGGTTTTCTCATAGATGCAAACCACTATTTAAAGTCAATCTGGATCAAAACGGACACGTGAGTCGTCGCATTAAGATGCTGGAGATTTATATCAAATATTATAATAAAAGAACCATAGAGTTTATGATATTTTCTTTTATATAGATACATGTCACGATAGGTTATTGCAATGCGTACCATTTGGATAGTAGTTCGTCCAACAAGTCGATGAGGACCACTTGAGTGTTTTGTGTGAACAAACGGTCTAGGGGTGATTAGGTGGTCGATGAGGCCAATGTACTCCCTGAATGTTATGTGGCATTGTGGACATGGGATGGAAGCAACGGTGATCGTGGGGTTACCGGCTTGAAATTTCCTGGCCTGCCTAAGTTGTTCTGCCGCGGATGTCCTTTCGGCTTTGCAAGATGAAGCACATTTAGTAATGAAAAGCGTCCTACGACCTGGTAATACGACCTTGTAATGGTCAGTCTGCTCCCCCGTGTCGTTACTAATGAGTAATTTCTTCAATGATTTATTCATGGTGTCCTTGTATCATTTTATCTAACCTCCATTGTCGCGTTTTCCTTGTTCAAGATAGCCATACAATATATATATTTTGGGAGCCGGTGGTCAGCCATGCGAGCGACAATGCCTGCCATCGCAACATTGATTGCACCAAGATGATGCAGCTACTGGGAAGGCAAACTCGGGCACAGACCTCGGGATTCAGTCTTTCTCATGTAATTTCGAATGATTCCAAAATTAAGGTGTGCAATAGAAGTGTTTTTATAGACAACAACACTATATAACAGTTGCACTTTCTGAATCAATTCCTTCGTTTGGGGTGTATAGGTTGCAGAGCTCATATGGAGTTTTTAGTTTCATGCTTAAGAAAGGCACCTATAACCATCATGTAAATATATTATATTCATTGTTCACGTACTCATCATAGCTTAGGTCAATATTTTGTCTGATATTACTGCTTGTAACTTGATGTTCTGCTCAGACCTTTCTTAGCTAATTAAGTTGCAATTATTAAAATTTGTCGTTTTGACAAAGCCCTCTACGTTTCCGCGGTGTTTACATTTGATTTGACCATGACATTACTTGTCAAAAGTTATTGTCATTGCTAAATCAAACCCCACACTGTTGTCTATATGATTCGTAATTTCCTTATATGGATTTAAGTATTTGTAATCTTCTACATGTAAACATGATTTTATAATTCAAAGTTTAACTGCCGGTCGGTAAATATAATTATTTATATGGAGAGAGATTGAAAGAGAGTTAGAATAAAGAGAGAGAGAGAGAGAGAATTACCAATATAAATCAAACATAATTTGTCATAACTAGATTATATAGAAGAATGCTTGATACTACTAGGCATTAATATTATTTAATATAAACAACACCATCATGCAATATATATATATCTATATATATATATATATATATATATATATATATATATATATATATATATATATATATATATATATATATAGTGCAAGCATTGCTTAATTCACCTGGAAGCGTACCTATTGTCAGCATAATTCATACTAAACTACACGTTAATCATCTTTACGGCATACACAGATGATATTACCTAGCGAAAGCGTCAGCAGTATTTTATATTCCTCAACCCAATCCAAATATTATATTCTTGTGTCACTTTTATTTTTAAGTGCTCCTCTGGTGGGATATGAAGATCCGAGTCCAGAACTATTGTTTCACTTTACGGACCTTGATGGAAATAATCTAATAAGTTTTGAAGGTAATATCATAATAGCTGCAAGTTTTTGAAGCACGTCTTCTACTGCAACTACTACTACGTTTGATTTTGTTTAGAATGGCAGTGTATTGTGAGATAACAATTTAAATGCATCCTCTAATCCGTTTCAGCTTTCACCAAACAAAATATCCGAATCAAGCCAAGGTTGTGGTTATGCAGTATTACATTAAGCGAGTTTTCCAAAAAAATATTTAATATCTCTTTACCCTAAAACTTAAATATTCCCTCATTAATTATGCTTAATACGCATCGAACTGATTCTTATAATAATTCATATATTTGAAATGGATTTTAAATTCCATATAGAGTCTTTGTAATCAGCAAGTACCATTATGAACTAAAATGTGTCGGCCACGAACCCATACAATTAGGATGGAAATATTAAAAAAAAAACAACATACTTTAATGATAGTTCTCCTTATGCCATTTCTGATAGCTGACAAAGAACAATGAAGCAGTTCCTAGTTTTTAGGGTGAAGAAGAACTAGACATATCCAGCTTTGTTTCAGTACAGTTCCTTACGTGATTCCCGAAGAGGAAAGTTTGTCTCGGACTACTGTGCAAGTGGAATTAATTTGTTCTTTGTACATGAATAACTTATAAATGTCCTTCTGAATATATCATACCAGATAGCTAGCTTATGTCCTTGGTTGTGCATGAAATGTTGCTATACTATTTGTTACATTTAGTTTACTCTCAGTTCAGAACATTGGATTTTACTTTGTACATGTTGTTGTCTTCCTGAAGTTTGTCATGCTGATGTGATGCAAAATATATACAAATTTTGCATGAGGTACTTGGAAGCTGCTTGTGTTTTTTTCCACGGCCGTCGCACATTTTTTCATCAGACCCAGCTTGATACCCAAGACTGATATCAAAATATTCCTTGATTCAAGAAGTGGTTGATGCTGAACACGTTTCCTCCAGGCTCAAACGACTGTATTAGTGGCCAATCTGTCATGATATAGTGTAAACGAATCACACGACCATCCCATTCGCAGAATAAACAGCACAACTTTCTGTACCCACTCCGCAGACCAAACAGGAGAGCAAGAACTTTCAACCAGCCACAACGGTGTCGCTGATGTTGGTTATGGTTTAAACACCTCAAAGTGTGTTTCATCGTTTGATGGGTCTCCGTTATGTGGATTGCATAGCCAACTGGAATGCATAGCACATTGCGATTGTGAAAGAAAACAAATTTAAGAATCGTCTTTGATAAATTAATCAACAGTATCCATTCATCTGGATCATGAACATTGTTCAGGGCTGCCATACCAACATTGATGTTAATGTAGTCTACAGTATCAACTTCCATGAAAACAATGGGACAAGATCCTATGGATGCTAACTACAAACGGTGGCACTATTTGTGACGACAAAATAACATCTTAGCCTTATCTTTGGCTAGTTCCAAATCCCTGACAAGGTTATTCAGTTCACCTTGTGTTATGATGTGTTATGAGGCGTGGTTCAGATGAGGAGGATTGGCGATAATATGGGTCATGTGAAATTGAATGTTCAGGACTAGAAGTTTCATCCTTTTCCTCGTCTGACTCAAATCAAATGGTACTGGTGCATCATGAACCGATAGTCTTCCATGGGGTAATGGGCATACAGCTGACGGAATGTTTCGATAATTAATCGTCCACTTTTTCTTCCTTGACACACCGCTTCCTACTGGAGGCACCATGCAAAAGCAACAATTACTGATATGTTATGTTTGCTTTCGGGAATCAATGGCAATGCAAAGACATATATTTCTTTTTCCTGTTCAACCACTGCCAAAGATGTGTTGCACACGTGTTTCAGCATATGTGTGGCGCCCACCTCTTGTCCTGACCTCCAAGTTTGAAACCAACATAAATGTGATACACATTCTTAACCACAGTGATTTTCCTAACTTGTGTTATGCATATGTCATTTAACTACAATCATAGCAAATGTTTTCTTTATTGTTCACACAAGTACGTGTCATCTCTGCTCACACCGACTATACAGAAATGTATCCCTTTGCAAAACTGAAAACAGACAAGTAGCAGGGCACGACTCTGTATGATTTCCGAGCTGATATAGTGCAATTTGTTCAGCCTAGTGATGTACACGTAATTACGATTGAATTATCCTTGACTTACATGTATAACACGATGCTCTTCATATTTATGACGCAATATCAGCTTGAGATTGCATCATTCATTGATCAGCCTAAAACACAACAACTGTCGAATCCCAGTCATAGATTTAATGATAGATACACGTTGATATCAATTAATTTCTGTTTTATTCAGAGATACGCAGAGTGCTTGAAACGGCAAAACAATTAACCACATATAAGGGCATCAAAGCTGAATGACCATACGAGCAAGTAAGTATAGACAAACTAACGATGACTTAAATGACTATTTTGTTTTCTCATACCTCTAACTTTATTAATTTATGAAAGGCGTATTTCAAAGAATCTTTACTGATGATCTATGAGCGACTTTGCTGGAATGAATTGACAGTCAAACTTAGTCAACTTTGCAGATTCTATCAAATTATTTTATTCAGTCAAACTTATTCAACTTTGCAGATTCTATCAAATTATTTTATTCACCCAAAATAGACAGGGGACAATAAACGCTTGCAAGGCTTTTCGCGTCCCTGTCACGATATAGAAGGAATATAATTTGCCAAGGATACATTTAATCTCTTGAATATATCGCTGAATAAAATTACTCTCGGTTGCGTTTTTCCATCAAAATCGATATAATAATCTCGAGCGGTTGATTTGTTGCTCAAAATGTCATACCATCAAGATCCTCGATGACACACTTTAAAAAGTTCAAACGAAATTGACCGTTGATAGAGAATCGTTCCATAACATTTCTGACTTGCTTATAACTCAATCGATAGGACGAACCCATAGATACCGTCTCAAAACCATGTGCAGGAACGACTTTATTTTGCCTTGAGAGTAAAGTCATGACTGTTAATATTTTTCACTAATTCTCACTTTGCCCTCAATCGAAAGTGCTAAGGATATACAAACAACAGTAGAGAACAGTAAAATCGCGGAACCAGCTAACTGTAACGAATGACAACCCGGGACCAATTGGTAAAATAGCAAAACTCACCAAGAATAGTATGAATATAACGCAGGCAACCCTAACGTCCTCTACACGCTACATGGTGGCGACCAAGAAAGTCAGATAATTAAATTAGGAAGACCGCAAAAAGGATTTCCATCCAATCAATGCGCCAAATGCATACACCACTCCTGTACCAGTCTATAAGGCAACTATCCAAACACCATTACATTGAAAAAGTGTGTTAGTGGGTCTCTGAAGCTTCGATATAATCCCATATTTATATACAATTTTTTCAGACCAACGGACCAACACAATGTATGCAAAATTATGAAGTGATTATATAGGGCAGTGTTTGTGTTTAAGCAGGCTTCTAGGGCTTTGTTTCATTTTGCAGTGTAATACTAGCCATCGCTTGACCTAGATAAGTTACCTAATCGGACAAAATATTTTAAAAAAACTAACGCACTCAACAAAACATCCAGTTACACCCGGGTACTCAAACTATTTCTAAGAATGCGAACGGGAATAATAATAACTATAAAATTATGCATCATATCCAACGGTAATTGTAAATGCTGTATAATAAATCATGGTATATGAACGCCTACCTAGACCGGTATAACTTCTTCACGCATAGAGAAAAATATCCTGTTCCACACAAACGAAGATCAGTTCATAAAGAGCAGAAAACGTATCAGAAGAAAATGAAGACAAATACATCCCTCCATCATATGAAGACGCATCTAAGTGATCACGAGAACGCGTATTGTAGCAAGGGGACAGTGAGAGAGACAGAGTGATAGAAAGAGACGAATGTACACACTCACACACAAAGAGAAAGAAAGAGAGTCTCCCATTTCACAATATTGATTAGGGTGCAAATTCTCTTTAACGTTTACGGTATAGCTGTGAACAATTTTGATAACACTGTTTTTGGCTGTATGGTGAAAATATGTACCTACAAGCGACACTAACATAAATTGATATCTCTGTTTCAGGTATTATCCAAGATCAATGGATCACAATAACATGGCAAGAATCCTGATCCACAATGCACATCTCAAGTTTACTGTCCATGATGACATTACAGTTAAATAAAGTTAAGAATAACAAGAACATGTAATGGATTGTTTGGAGTTGTGATTTGAAATTTGTGATATGTATCATCAAAATCATTGAATAGATTCGGTAATTAGTTCAATGTCTTAATATATCGCTGGGTTATCTTACTAGATCATATAACATTCTCGTTATCAATTATTTTGACACTGTTTTAAATCAAGAGCTGATCCATCGGAAGCAGAAAAGTTTATTTTTATAGTGACTTCATTTATTAATATAATTAGTGACATGTAAAATGTTGAATAAATTCTTAAAATAAGTGTATCTATCTGTTAACCTGTAGACACAACATTTACTCGAACTGCACAGTATGGGCACAATGTTCTACCAAGACGTTAGTGCAAATACACGCCAACAGACTGTGGACACACCGTGATAGGGAAAAGTCCCTGTTTTGTAATGTAAGATGAATGGAATGCCAAGGCCTTATTTAATGATAGCATCCTTAAAATAAGCACATCAGTGCATATCCCTATTTATTGATATTTTGTAATAATTCGAACTTGTTATAAATATTATATCACAGTCAGAAAAATCCGTTAAATTGAAAATGACTAATTCTTCGACACGTTGTCTACATAGGTCAAGTTTTTGAGATACATATCACTCAGAATCATACATATAAGGTGATACATTTTACGTTGACCGACAAAGATATCAATGATTTTAAGGTAACAGTTTAGCAACACTACCAACACGTGTGCGGGATACAAATACACTTGGTACATGAACTTCAGGTACTGGACTGAACATTTACTAACACGGATTCCTGAAGCGAGTTCGGTGTTGAGGAAAAGCAATATTGAAGGAAACTAATCATTCCAAGTGGCAAACTAACTTGCAATTAAAAATATGACTCGTTTTCAGATAAATATGTTTGTCATACTATAAGTGTTATAACAGACAAACCTAGACACAGTAATAATTTCTGCTAACATTACCAATTGACACGCTAGCTTATGGTTTCAAATTGATTTTATGAAGAAACTAAGACTGATAATAATATAATAATACAAAATCTTCACGGAAGTTTTCACTTAGTTTCACCATTGAATATATTCCTAAAATACAAATTGTGTACGCGAAATACTGTTTTTAACATGAAATATGCTTAAAAGGCAATTATCTCAAATATAAGATTATTTTGTCAAAGATGTACAAAGCATTACTTAAATATTGCAAGAGTAGAATAATCAAGGATGCTTTTATGGTTTTAGTAAATATGAAAATAAAGTAACAAAGTATCAAAACCAAATGACAGATACACAGTGCTATTATAGCTATAAAACTGTTTGGTGTATGATCTAAGACTTTGGTCATAAATCAGGTAACAAAAGGAAACGAAACCAACAAGTGTTCTAAAACTTAACATATAACGAAATTATTAAAGTTAACGCAAAATATGTAATTGTAAGAGGAAACTACAGTATTATGAACTGAATGAAAAATATTTCTGACAAACGTTTGAATAATGTCCAGAGGAAGGAATATTCCATATAAATTTCAAATCCATGAATGCATAGGTCTGCCAACAGTATCACGTGTCAAACTTGTATGACTGTGAACTCCTTTATATAATTCACAATTGTTCCAAACATTACTAGTATAGTCCAATGAGTATGTTGCATTTCCACATACAAATGCAAACAATTGTTTTCTCTCCAGTAATATATCAACACAACATATATTATGTTAGAATACTTGATTGTACGACAAGAACAAAATCAATAAGAATGATAATATAGCTATAAGCAGACATAAAACTATTTGAGTGCATCGTTGTTACTACTGTTACCTTACGATATACCATGCTCCAACACCATAGAAGAACCAACTTGACTTAACCATCCAATGGGGAACTTAATTTTCTTCACACAGATTATACATTTTGACATATGGCAACAGTATGGATATTCACATATCACACTATGGACTCAATATTGACTTTCAGATGTATGGGCAAAATATCTGATTTCAGATTTATTGTCGTACTATGGCCTTTGAGCCATATGGACATACTGCGCAGTAAATGCTTCTTCTGATGTGGACCATTTATGTGTCCTATATATGGGAGTAGCTCCATTACAGTTTATGCAAAATGTGTGATTCTACTTGACCAACGGAGATGTAATATTACAAAGCTTATTTTGTGAGATTTGCTGACATGTGGTTAGAGAGTTGCAAGGTGGTAAGCCCTAAACTGGCAGGAGGGACACAATAATGCAAAAAAGTAAAATTTCAAAGGAATATAAACATGTAGTCCTCGATGACGTAGGTGGAATGTACATCAGATTTCGCATTGCTGTCAACCTCGTCAACGTAAGTCGACTCAGGCCTGCACCAAGATCTTTGAACATCTGATTAGAGAACGTCTCTCTGCAGATGATACGGAGCTTGCTGCTCACACTGTATGCGCCTTAAAGAGCGTAACATCCTGGTTTGCAGAAGCTCGCCAGCTCTTTGTACTTTAGGTCAGCCTTACGAAAACTGACGTACTTTACCAGCCTGCTCCCAAGTAAGAGTTCCGGCTACCAATCATCATCATTGACTTGCTGAATTTAGTTCAGCAGTTCACCTGGACTCTTTAATATCCTGTGATGCCACGATCGACAGAACATACAACAGACTGACGAAGACAAACAGCGCGTATAGACGGGTTTGGTACAACCATAGCCTAAATAGAGTAAAGCGTCTACAGAACAGCCGTACTGATCATCCACCTACATGGGGCAGAATTTTGGATATCCTACAGTCGCGGCTTTCACTGGAGTGACTTCATCACAAACACGGAAGTCTTCAAACAATCAGGGATCACATTTGTTGAGGCCACGCAAATCAATATGCAGATAAGCTGGGAAGAGCACCTGTACAGAATGGGAGATAATCGCCTGCAACAGATTGCTCTGTATGTTGAGCTGTCAACTTGCTGCCGTGATAGAGGGACACAACGAAAGGGATATAAAGGCTCCTTGAAAAAGTCCTTCACCACCTGTAGCATCGATCACCACTAATGGACATCACAATCTGCTGATCGTGAAAGCTGGCGATGACAATTTCACTAGGCCACTGCCACTTTTGAACAAACAGAGGGACAAACGTTTAGAGAAAAACGAATGCGAAGACATAACCAGTAACCATCGACAGCACCCACCACAAGCCATATATTTCCATGCAGACTCTGAGGACGGACGTGCCTATTACATATTGGGCTCGTCAGCCACCCGCGCGCGTTAAATATATATGGACTACCCTTTCCTAAATTCCTAAACATTCACAAGCGAAGTGAAGTCAGCAAATTCTTGATCATTATTGCCAATATCGCGCCATACAGTAGAACGAATTAATTGGACAGTGGGTGCCCTTATATACATCCACGAGAAATATTAAACCTTGAACTTAACGCAGATATATGTGGGGGATTATTTTAGATTAATAAATTACAGTTAGTGATCTGAAAACTCGTATAGGTCAAGTATACTATCACAGTTGCCTGTCCAAAGGAATGGAATTCTTTAATACTTTATACAAATCTTTGCGTTATAAGAATGATTGGTTGTGTGACATTCCCTATACCTACACAATTCTATACAATAGTCATTATCTCACTCTACGTGGACGAAACATCAGAAAATTACAATATTTTAACAGATGATCTAATTTGGCACATGTGTTCACGAACGAAAGATGCACACTATCAAAAGTACGCGAATGCGCAAAGGCAATCTTAGCCCACAAAACTGATTAATAGAAAAGATATAAAATCAGTTGGGATGACAAGGGTTGGCATACTTGTATTGCTTATCGTTTTGTAGCGGAGGTTCTCCTATGGCAAGATACAATACATATGTGTGTATATATGCATATATATATATATATATATATATATATATATATATATATATATATATATATATATATATATATATATATATATATATATATATATATATATATATATATATATATATATATATATATATATATATATATATATATATATATATATATATATATATATATATATATATATATATATATATATATATATATATATATATATATATTATGATATCGATATCAACATATACAAAATGATTTAGGACCGTTTATGGTTTGATTCACAATACTTTACATTCCTTGAAAAGTTTCACGTTTTTAACAGAGACGTGTAACATTAGTTCCTGATTGTAAAACATTGGATGGTTTGGTTTATTTCTCTTACTTGGTTTATGACCATCGGATCCTTGCATCCATGACGTAACGTCTTTCTATCATTGCTGATAATCAATTCACTACAACTAATATTTTCCGTGCTTTAATAAGTTTGTGCTTATGAGGTGTATAACATATGATTAGCTAGTAAAGCACTCGATTGTTCGTGTTCATTAATTGCATTTCATTCAGTGTAGATATGCGATTTTTTTTCCTTTGCTCAATCGGATGTACCCTTCCAACTTATTTGCTCTTTATCCACTTGCTTTATAAACTGGGATAAATTATGTTATTTAATCAGTACTTATTCACATGAACTTAACTTATTTATTGTGCCATTAAGAACACTTCATATCGTACACCTTACATTCACATAATGTTCAATGCTAGAATAAAAGAGTAGACGATTGGCTTCGTTATAATATTTTAACCTTTATCATTTTTTCATTTTCTTTTCGTTCTTCATTCCATTGTAATGTAATACTTGCACAGTGTTGATATGGATAAACGTCCGACTGATTTTAAAACTTTTGTATTTTCTTAGACAAGCATGCTTTCTGGATTATTTCACTTTGATATTCTAAGCTTGATTTCGTTTCTACAACCATAATTATAAATTTATCATTAATTGATAGTTTTGTAATGTATCTGCTTTTAACTGTTTAATATTTTCTTAGGTATATCTTAATAATTTATATATAAGGACCTTTTGGAGGGATGCGAATACTCTGATTCCAAACAATTAATGTGTTATCCATTTATATTTCAATTTAGGTTCATCATCATCTATGTTTGAGAAACTACATACTTTTAGATATTTTAACACAATTAAATATGAAACTTATACATAATTAACAATTAGAAAATAAACTTTGGATTCACATTAAGTCAAGCCTTGCTATTTGACAGAAACGGTAGCTCCATTTCACAGTGAAA
Source organism: Sinohyriopsis cumingii (assembly GCA_028554795.2). Taxonomy (NCBI): domain Eukaryota; kingdom Metazoa; phylum Mollusca; class Bivalvia; order Unionida; family Unionidae; genus Sinohyriopsis; species Sinohyriopsis cumingii. Next base: position 729,465 of record JAPYKE020000267.1, on the reverse strand, counting down.
ACTGGAACCAATTTGAATATGGAGTATTAACAAATGTAGAAGGCAAATTAAATCTTTGTAAATGCTCGAGCGTCTGAAATTTATATATCATTGTCAGATTTAGAAACAATAATTTAGACATAAATTATATAATTATTAATATATTCTAGGATTAAAACTCTTTTAAAACTGGAAAGGAACATGAAACCTTTACTCGATTGGAAGTTCAATTCTTCACTAATGTTCTTTTTAATCTTAATTTCCACCTATCTATATTGAGTTCTTGTTTATTTCATGGTATTGTAATGTTCTTTACAAGGTCAACTAAATATAATACAATTGATAATATCCTGAAAAGTATACATACTAAATTAAACGTGTAGCAGATGCCTTTTTATTATGCAGTTGCTCACATAATTACTTTGTGTCCTTGCATAAATGTTGTATTTGATGTAGTAGAGCATAAGTGATCAAACATTAGTCAGTGAGGACGTTATCTCTCCCAAACAAATGTTACATTTATAATGGTCTTTTTTTTACCTCGTCTTCATAATAGTTTGTAATCTACATAAATGTTTTCGATTTATATCCCCTATAGTGTTTGTGGTTGACCAGTAACATCTTTTGACTTTCAATATGAGATAATAAAATAATGAATACAGCATGACATCGTCAAAGTTGAATTACGTAATTAATAATACTTCCATGATTTATATAGTTTGGTCGTTATGGTATATGGTAGGATATTATGTCACTTTCCTGGTTTGAGATTTGCTTTCAGTACATATAACAATCTGCGTCTTTATGTAATAACTCAATTGAACTTTTTATCATTGTATTACATTTATGTTAAATTATCGTTATCTTGACCACTGTCTACCCTCTTCTAATTTTGAAAGTTTTCTTTACCTTTGTTATTCCATTGCATTTTATACTCGAGGCTTTTTAGCTCGTTTGTACATTTAATTGTGCAGCATTTAAAAAAGTTTGAAATCCAAATTCTTTCTTTTTTTCAAAATGAATTACAATTAGGTTTCGCAGCTCCAATTGCGACTTATATATCATCTTTTATATACCTTCCCATTGTTCTAGATCAACATAAACGTTTCCAGGTCAAAACGTTGGATTTAAATCAATATCATCAAGGAAACAAAGCATGACCTGTGCAGATTTGAATACAAATATGGCTTTAATTCTTGCAGTTTCCTAATCAGGCGATAATGTATGATGGTATGGGAAAGCTGAAACATTGCACCGAAAGAATGGATCGCTCGTGTGCAGTGGAAGGATTGTGTTCATGAGGCATTGGATTAAAGAGTTTTATCGCAGATACACATTTTTATAATTTTGAAAACAAAATGTCAGTTGGAGTTCATTTTCTGACATGTAATTCATGAATGATTTAAAAGGAGACCGACATCTCTCTCAGAAAATACATTGCACAAGCAAAATTAATTTATGGTTTCCCAACAAATTATGGAAATTGCTTCATTCAAAACAAACGAAAGTTGTAAAATTACATATGAAAAGAGACTAATGAAATAAGTGTTTTCTAAAGTATATGTGCCACAAAATGTACATGTAGCTCGAGTGGCAGACCACTGGCAGGCTTAAAAAAGGGCAACACAACAAGGGAGGCCAGAGAGAACAATAGAAAGACACGCTGAATATATCACTGAACAACTTTGCCATTACCTAAGACACCTGGGAGCAGAGGTGGTAGTAGAATGCCCTGGACAAGTTTGTTTGGCACTCCTGCAGCCGTACAGATGCTGCAGTGTGCAAATGCAGGCAAGGAGGATTACCGTATTATAATAAAGGAGGCAGGCCAGAAATCCCTAGTCAATAACCCCAAGACCAACACAATGTCACAAAACATTCAGGGCGCACATCGGTCTCATTAGTCACCTATGCATACACAAAGTATTCGTTCCAACTTCCACAATGAATGAATAAAGAAGTCCTCATCGGCTTGATGAACTAACAAGCCACTAAGTTCAATATTATATCATTAATACCTAAATTGTACAGTACATACGACCAACAATGCTTTGATGTGTTTGGAATTTACCAAACTGTTTGTTTTTCTTTGACGATTGACTGGATGTAATTGCCAGGATAATGACATGGTCACCATTAGCTAGATGAGTTTGCTTTTTAATACCAGTTGAGAACTGTCTCCGTTCCATCACCCGACATCACTTTGTTCCCAATGACGAAAATGGAAAAACAGCTTATAGGAGCAATATATTTTTAAAAGATACCTCTTAATTTTATGACATCAAACTGTTTATCAATTTACCAAGTCAATAGATCACAACAGTTTCTGAGTTACAGACATCAAACAAAATTAACATAAGGTACAACTAATTTTCATGGAAATATATAGCAGCTAAGCAATTACAGAAAAACAATAACCAAATCGAGAAAATTATACATATTCATCTTACTTTTAAAATCTAAGCTATATTTTATGAAGATAAAATAGTCTCTACAGGTAAAATTAGTGGGACTCCTTTTGGATGCCGCCCACTATCCCTACCCGCAGCCACCCACACTTTGCGGCCCTTGACACTGACGAGTTTGTGTTCAAAAGTACCCCTCAGTAAAAGCCACTCTTTAATGTTACCAGCGGACAGCATATTCGTGCAAAATATGTAAGAATAAGGTACATGTAATATAAGGTTAATACTATAGCACTAACACCGAGGTTTACAGGAAATGGGATCAACAATGATGATATAGAGTTTTGAGTTCCACATAGTGGTGTAGTTGCTATTCTTTGATAATTACGACTGGATGTAATTTTGTACATCATAACATAGTCAGCAAGGGCTAAAAATGGAATTTGTCGAATAACATAGACAAATAACCTTGAATATAACAGCAATGGACGAAGACCAAAAAGTCAAGAATCAGTACAAGGATAAATTATGTTAAATACAACTCATTTTGTCGACTCTACAAAAGTAATGCCTGCAGAATTAAGTTGCAGTCCTGAACAATTAGCAACGTAGGAATAAATCATTACACAATTTTAACATATTATTACAAAAATGGAGAATTAGTACTTCAGAACAAAAAGTAGATGTTGTTCAACTTGATGACAATTGGTAGAGTTCAAGGGTTCTTGCAGACAAATGTGTTGTTGAGAAGACTCAAAAATATATTTCGTAACAGAAATTGCTCATATTACGCTGAACTAGGTAAACTCAGTAAATGGAATAATAATCATTTAGAACGTCATACACTGTCTATATCGATATTTAATTGACGTTTATGAATGGTTGTCCTATGCGCGTTTCAACAACGATGATTTTAAGACAGAAAGAATCAATGAATTATTAATGCAACTATTAAAAGCTACTTTTAAAGAAAGATACTAAATTCTTAAAAGATATTTGTGGCTTTCTTACTACACAAAGATATTGGTCACAAATATAGTTCCCTTTGTAAAGTCCACCAATCTTTTCATGGCTACTTTCCTGGTGCAGAAGCGCTGACAGCATAAGTGGAGGACAACTGTTTAAATAATTTATATAAACGAAATTATGAAATGGTAGATACAATTTGGACATAATCTAGAAGTCATACAAATTGGCAAATGTGTTATGTGCCAATCAAAATATTATCACATATACCTAAAGCTAGTGGCAATAAAAAATCTCTTTAAAGTCAACCCCTTCAGGTAACATAACGAAGTCTCTCAAGACAGCTGCTTGACCAGTTTTCAAAGAGGAAATTTACAAAGGAATAAAGACAATAATGGTACATGAAATTTTGTAATTTATTCTTCATGCAAAATTACATTAAAATATTTCATTCATCTTAGATAAATGTAGATATCAATATATATATATATATATCTGTGTGTTTAATATGACTAGATACGTCAGTAGTGTTTATCTGCTGTTTCTGGTTCATCATAGCAGTGTCTAAATGCATGTTTTCCCTTAAAATCACAGTTGTTGGTGATGACCTGGTAATGTTTCCTGAAAACAATTAAGTACACATATAATAATTTCAATCCATACATGACGATTGTAGGAATACAAACATTTTGTAGTCATGTACATTTATGAAAAGGCTGGCTTATTAAAGATAATCATACAACTAACATATTGTTGAATTTATTTTCAATGTCAGATGCGTTTGCTTTCATACGTCAGCCTGAAAAAATAAAGAAAGGTCACAGGCCCAACACCTGCCTGGGCCAGCCCAAATTAGCTGCATTTGGCATCCACGTCCTAATTATGAGATAGACAATTTGAAGCTGTTTTTTTTTTCTTCATGGTTTTGTGATATCACATTCGAAAATGTGAATCTCACACACGGCTAGAAAAAGGAATTTGTTCTTAAACAAAACTGCTTCTTCAACTGGTTAAAATCTTAGATGACACAGTTAAATGAACATATACGAGCGTCATTAAAATCCAAACCATTCGGTACAATTAAAGAATACATTTTCCGATCTTTGATTACGAGGCTTCTTCAGTTGAATAGTGTTGTTGATAGTTTTCATAAAGAATTTACAATTTTCACATCTAACATGGCATCACCAGGAAGAATAGAATTGAAAAGAACTGGTTGTACTGTACATTTCACATAATTACACAGAATCAGTTACTTATAAGGCTGATTAAGAATCGTTTGAACTATATTGTGTTCCAAATTGTGTTTGATTATCTTCCAATTTAAATAAATACCAAATCAAGATTTAAGTCATAGTTTCCTGGACACTGCAGATAATATCGAGCATAAACATGCATGTCCATACAATACGCGCAATTGCTGTTTGTTACGTTATTCACCTCAATTGTACAATACAGTTATTCTAATTGTTTATTTTAAATACAGAATCTTTACAAATGAAAATGCCAAACATCAATAAAAAAGGCCAAATCCACATCTTAATTTTTCCTTGAAAGTTAACATGACAGCAACAAAATACAGCAGATTGATGCATGAAAGGATATGTAGTCTATCAGTTAGAGAAAACATCTTTTATTTTAATCCCTGCAATTGCACTTAAGTCAGTTTTCTTTGTTTATTAGCAGTAGAACAACATTATATTATCTAGGGATCGCGTAATATAATTGTTTTCATTCTCCATTCTATCTTTGCTATTTAGAACCTACTTGGAAGTAAACCATAATTTCCTGTTCCATCTTCTTTTATGAACGGTTTGAATATATGAATTAAAATCGAGGTACCCTTTGCGGTCCATAAGTGTGTGCTGGACAGGAAACATATAGGCGAATTTTAATCAGCCCTTAAAGCGCTATAAAGTTTTTAGAAGTGCTATACAGTTATTAATTACAATGGAAATAGGAAATTGAGCTGTCATAATACGAGTTTCATGTGAATGACCTATTTGTTCCAATCCAGACAATTCCTCAAATTTAACTGTTTAATTTCAACAGCAGAGAGGATGAACAGACCTTTCGCTACAAAGTCATTTTTGAAACAATAAAGCTTCCTAAGAATATGTAAAAATATTTTCAATCACGCCACACCGAAGCCTCTAACTTGCTGAGATTTTCTCTAATTGGGTTAGTTTGTTTTGTTCCATTAGTTTTGTCGTTAGTGTTTTTCTACATGTGGATGTGTTTTCGTTTAAACGCCGGACGTTTTGTTGAGGTCGCACCTTCTCTGCTGATATAATTGCATCCGTCTTTTATAAACCAAATATTTTATCAAGACTAATACAATATCGTGATAGTGGGATGTGTAAATGTATTGTTATAAATCCATGCGTGGTACCCTCCGCTCCCGAAAAGAAGTTAGAACAAAACTGAATCATATCCATATATAATCCACACCAGGTTTGATGAATATTTCTTAGAGTATGTTTATCATCTTCGTTAAACACAACTAAAATAGTACAATTATCTATGGTCATTTTTGGTATGTGTGAGTATCGCTGGGTAACATATATAACATCAGTGTTTCTATGTCTGCCGCGAGAAAATATTCGTGCCGGATTTGTTTGTTTGTCAATCATTACGTCGTCGACTACTACGAGATTATTAAAAACCCATCAAGGTCGTCTACGGACGGTTCCTCCTTAATATTATAAAATTAATAATGCCATCGCCATCATCATTTAAACATTCTGCATGTTCACTAAATGCTTTAAGCACATATAACTCCGCTGACAAACTACAGACGTTACTACAAAATATAACTTATTTCACTTGAGCAATCTCAATAACAAATAATATAATATTTGCATTTTACCAGACCCAGATGGACCTATTATTATCATTCCAATATAATTCGCTAATGCTGATATATGTTTTACTGATTCTTGTTTTCGTGTCGCTATTAAATCAATGGCATCAGTTTTATAAAAATATTTAAAAAAAATATAGATATATATTGCTTTCGATGCCGAGCAACCAGGCGCATGCATGAATTAGCAACAGTTATAACCAAAAAAAATAAATAAAATAAAACTCGTTCCCTTAGAGGTAAATGTGCTAAACCTTGTGCAAGTAAATATACATGTATCTCGCTTGACAAGTCAATGCAAATTGGTGGTGATATCGCTGCTACATTAGGAAAATTACCAGGAACTCCATTAGTTAAATATCCAGGAGAACAAAAAATCTTCCCGGAAATAAATATTGCGTCATTGAACCCGACCTAATATTCGGATTGTTGAGCAAGACAAAGCAAAACCTGGCGAATATCCCTTAAACGCGAATGTTAAAGAATATCACGTTCATGATGTAGCTTATAAAAGTAAAGATTTAGAAAAAGGACATATTTCAGACGTAAAATTAATTAATGCATTCAATTCTATATAAACCAATTTTTCTGTGAATCCTTGGCTAATGGCTTGATAAGATCTACAAAGAAAGGTCTATTGTTATTTGGAGCCTGTTCTTAATCATCCTTTGTCAATAACATCGCTATCACCTGTATGTTCTGTGAAGTCAATGACTATTACCTGCAGATGAGATATTCTTCTGACTCGAGACACTGCGAGATAAACTAAGTTTGATCATTCGATACGATCATTGACGATCCAAACATTTGCGTCGGGAAATAATTATTCCTTATGATGAATAAATGGTCATTGCGTTTCATAGCGTCCATGGAGATTTTGGCCATGGGTAACACACCATTCACGTAATTAAAACAACATTTTTTATTGCAACATTTTGTTTCTCTGACGATCCTGGTATATCAACGTCGACATTATGTCGTCGTATATCAGAATGTATGTTTTAAAACTTGTATTTATCTATCTGAAATTATTGTTGTTTAAGTGTTATCACGAGCTATCTTTGTACTTGCAACTATCAACTCAGTTTGTGTCCATACATTCTAAAAATTGCTGAAAGCAGTTTCCATAATTATTTCACGCATTATTTTCAATGAATTGTATTGGGCTGTAGTCGGATTAATTTCTAAGTGCGATATGATTATTGGTTATTTCTTCATAATAATAAACAATCCAACAAACGGCACTGGTTGAACATGATCGCCATACATTATTACAGTACTATGTTTATTCAATAACCAATCAATAAATAGTTTTAACATTTCAAATGAAACTGTGCATATATCATCAAAAACAATAATCATTCCACTTTATTTCTCGCTTTTCGTTCAAGAGCCAGTTCTGGTGTGGTAAAGTCATCATGCGTACACCAATGCTTTACGATTGCATTTGACGTCCTTTTGAAGATTTAAAGATACATTGATAAAAAATTATATGCTTCTACACGCAACACATTTGTCGCTGCCTTACGAAATCATATATATTGAAATATTTATTGTTCATGTCAATGATATATGAAAACTTGTTTTCCTCATTTTTAAGATGAATTAAAAAGAATTTGCAAGAAAACCGATCGGTTTCTACAATTATTATGTTCCGTGGGCCTTTACAATATGTGTGATATGCTGTTCTTCCTAATGACCTGTCAATCATTGTGGTCATTGTGGTCTTCGTGAAACATTTAATTGGCTTAATGTTTCTTTAACATTTCGTAACATTTTAATGTATGACTAAAATACCAAATTCCAATGGTTAAGAGTTTTATGTAGCATACTTAACTAGAACGGTATGTTAATTATGCCTCTCTTTTTTATATCAGTGAAACCTATCAAACGTCTACAAGCGATACTGCAAATCTCCTAAAATTATGTAACTTTTTTATTACGGGGCTCGAACGGGTCTGGTTTCATCAACTATTTTACTTTCATGGTCTGTCTGAAAAATGGATTCCAATAATCCGTAAGGTTGAAAGCAAACATATTTCATCCAGTTCTTTCATTCTTTACGTATGCTTAAAATTAACCAGGTGAATAAATAGCTTGTTTAAAGAAGTATTCATTTACCTTGCAGTTTAATTATTGTTTTCCATACAAATTGTTGCAAGTTCATTGATGCATATCTTTTTGGTGGTCAATAATTGTATAACATTAACTAAAAGCATATGTTAATCCGAAAGAATAACAACACATTCGCCGATGAATAAAAGATCTGGATGACATATGTCAAAAACACATTCTGATTATACTTTTATTGTACTCTGATGGTCAAAGTAGACGGTTACGGCAATGTCTGCTGACCTAGTTTATCATTGTAACTGGCAAACCTATTATACAGTACTTAAGGTTTACAGGTTTGATCAGAATTGAATCATAATGCCACAGTAGAAACGTTTAATCTACGTAAAAGCTAACCCATGCGTATATCATTGATTAACCCATATTGTTACAGTAAAACACCAACAAATACATATTATATCAGTTTGGAAGACAAAAAATACTTACTTTCAATTATTCGCACGCAACATGAAAGACTGACAAAGATTAGAAAATGAGTGCCGAATTTCTTTGTTAAAGGGAACGGTGATATATGATCGATGTACTTTCCACTGTGTTTTCAAGTGCAGATAGGCACATCAGTCGTATATGTCGTTAATACAATTAGGTTAGAATCATGCACCACGCTGTGTGCCCTAGTGTTCTTAAACCCAAGACTGTGATGCCATAATTGCTATTACTGAAAGATTATCTACGATCTTACCTGCAAGCAATAAACGAAACACCAATTATCTAACTGAGTGTAATGTATCGTTACAGACTGAATTTCGATCGTCATTACCACAACAATATATAAGGAGTGATGTAATTCTTTGTGAAGCAGGACATTCAAAGTATCACGATGGGATTAATTTGGAATTAGCCAGGGGTTTGGCATCCGACATTTCTGACCTTTAATGCTGATTACAACAAATCGCAAGATATATAAACGAGGGTTTTCGAAGCTTCTCTTTAGTAGCTTAAAACAGGATCGAATATACTTTCTCATGATGAAGGTCCCTGTCGCTTGGTTGATGTTTGTTATTTTGCTTGGTATTGACTGTCTAAGAGGTAAGTATTCAATCATTTTGTGAGGTTACATTCAATTTTATATACGATATAAAGGTACTTTACTTGTTGTTTATTATTCGAAATCACATAACCACCATTTCATAATTTCTTATCTTGTTGGTCTACCTTTGTTTTATAAAGTATCGTATAAAGGGTTAATTAGATTTTTTGTTAATAGCGATAATGTGAATGATGTTCGGTAAGTTTTGAAAGTTAAAATTTCGGAGATGAAGATAAGTTGGCCTTTCAAAGGGTTTACTATGTCTTTAATTTGTCAAAAATTTTTTTTCATTTTAATCAGGGTGGAATAATTATGATTGAGTAATGCGTCAGTTATGAACCCTAACGAAATATAACTGATTTACAGGATGTGTTGCATTCAATCGAAATGAATTCTTTGTCTGGTTAAATAGGAAAAGGGCTTGTACATTGTATTATTAAGTAAATTTTGTTTGATTGAAAACTGTGAGACTGATTTGTACATTGTATTACTAAGTATATTTTGGTTGATTGAAAATTGTGAGACTGATTTAGCATATTGTTGATTTATATATCTGCCTACCAAGAATATAATGGCCACTACAATAAATATTATAAACAAATATAGGGACACAATGCGCAGTAATAATGAGTGAGAGAGAAACAAACTGGGTTGGATGGAAACCTTGAAACTGAACGTACACCAAGTAACCTAAAAGTATGTTTCATCGTAAAGGTATATTTACACTTCCCTTGGGATTTATACACTTTCTGGTCGTAATGCTATTGATGCGAAGTTTTAATAGCCTGTCGACACTATTCGTTATATATCTAGGTTAAGGGGCACGCATACATAAAGGTATATATTACAGTATTATTGTTGATTCCTAACCCTACTATAATGTTTTAAAATCGATTGTTATTGATTGAATCTGGAAATATCAAAACAGATATCTCTATCTCTCTCACTTTCTTTCTTTCTCTGTCTCTCTCTCTCTCTCTCTCTCTCTCTCTCGTAAGTTTAGGTAAAGCAAAAAACAAGCACTTAGATCAACTGTAATATATTTTAATTACCTCCAATCCATGCTACATTCCAGTTCGTAAATTGCAAAGGTGATTGTGATCAGCAATAAAATTCAAAGAACAACATTTTATGGAGGTCTCATCCGGCAGGAATGAGACTTGTTCATTCACTTTTCAAAACACAGAATTGTATCCTATCAATGGACAAATATGCGCATTTGTAGGCGATAAAAATATAGGTCATGCAAGGTATGTACGCTGTATCAATTATATACCACTATTTGAATAAATTTAAATGTTTAATTGAACGCAAACTAGGCAAGCATCGGCTCATTTTAATTACATATGTATACACAGCAACTTCTCATGATTAGCGTAACACTAGTTTAAGCATCCAAATCACTATGCCACGGTAATGTATTGTCTTGCTAACGTTTGACATCCATGTTATTTTCCAGGCATAGACGGGGCCTACCTCTTCAAGCGGAGAAGTGTATCTAGTACAGATACCGAAGAAGAAGAGCTGAATGTAATACGTGAAGAGTTTGAACTTTATGACACAGACAAAGACGGGTATTTGAGTTTGGAAGAATTCAGGTTCGTGCTAAGCTAAATATATCATCAACATTACGAACGCTAATATATAGTATCCCTTCGATGTGATGACTACTTCATGTGTCATACTTTTTATCTATCAACTCGGTTTTCTCATAGATGCAAACCACTATTTAAAGTCAATCTGGATCAAAACGGACACGTGAGTCGTCGCATTAAGATGCTGGAGATTTATATCAAATATTATAATGAAAGAACCATAGAGTTTATGATATTTTCTTTTATATAGATACATGTCACGATAGGTTATTGCAATGAGTACCATTTGGATAGTAGTTCGTCCAACAAGTCGATGAGGACCACTTGAGTGTTTTGTGTGAACAAACGGTCTAGGGGTGATTAGGTGGTCGATGAGGCCAATGTACTCCCTGAATGTTATGTGGCATTGTGGACATGGGATGGAAGCAACGGTGATCGTGGGGTTACCGGCTTGAAATGTTCTGGCCTGCCTAAGTTGTTCTGCCGCGGATGTCCTTTCGGCTTTGCAAGATGAAGCACATTTAGTAATGAAAAGCGTCCTACGACCTGGTAATACGACCTTGTAATGGTCAGTCTGCTCCCCCGTGTCGTTACTAATGAGTAATTTCTTCAATGATTTATTCATGGTGTCCTTGTATCATTTTATCTAACCTCCATTGTCGCGTTTTCCTTGTTCAAGCTAGCCATACAATATATATTTTGGGAGCCGGTGGTCAGCCATGCGAGCGACAATGCCTGCCATCGCAACATTGATTGCACCAAGATGATGCAGCTACTGGGAAGGCAAACTCGATCACAGACCTCGGGATTCAGTCTTTCTCATGTAATTTCGAATGATTCCAAAATTAAGGTGTGCAATAGAAGTGTTTTTATAGACAACAACACTATATAACAGTTGCACTTTCTGAATCAATTCCTTCGTTTGGCGTGTATAGGTTGCAGAGGTCATATGGAGTTTTTAGTTTCATGCTTAAGAAAGGCACCTATAACCATCATGCAAATATATTATATTCATTGTTCACGTACTCATGATAGCTTAGGTCAATATTTTGTCTGATATTACTGCTTGTAACTTGATGTTCTGCTCAGACCTTTCTTAGCTAATTAAGTTGCAATTATTAAAATTTGTCGTTTTGACACAGCCCTCTACGTTTCCGCGGTGTTTACATTTGATTTGACCATGACATTACTTGTCAAAAGTTGTTGTCATTGCTAAATCAAACCCCAAATTGTTGTCTATATGATTCGTAATTTCCTTATATGAATTTAAGTATTTGTAATCTTCTACATGTAAACATGATTTTATAATTCAAAGTTTAACTGCCGGTCGGTAAATATAATTATTTATATGGAGAGAGATTGAAAGAGAGTTAGAATAAAGAGAGAGAGAGAGAATTACCAATATAAATCAAACATAATTTGTCATAACTAGATTATATAGAAGAATGCTTGATACTACTAGGCATTAATATTATTTAATATAAACAACACCATCATGCAAAAAAAAAATATATATATATATATATATATATATATATATATATATATATATATATATATATATATATATATATATATAGTGCAAGTATTGCTTAATTCACCTGGAAGCGTACCTATTGTCAGCATAATTCATACTAAACTACACGTTAATCATCTTTACGGCATACACAGATGATATTACCTAGCGAAAGCGTCAGCAGTATTTTATATTCCTCAACCCAATCCAAATATTATATTCTTGTGTCAATTTTATTTTTAAGTGCTCCTCTGGTGGGATATGAAGATCCGAGTCCAGAACTATTGTTTGACTTTACGGACCTTGATGGAAATAATCTAATAAGTTTTGAAGGTAATATCATAATAGCTGCAAGTTTTTGAAGCACGTCTTCTACTGCAACTACTACTACGTTTGGTTTTGTTTAGAATGGCAGTGTATTGTGAGATAACAATTTAAATGCATCCTCTAATCCGTTTCAGCTTTCACCAAACAAAATATCCGAATCAAGCCAAGGTTGTGGTTATGCAGTATTACATTAAGCGAGTTTTCCAAAAAATATTTCATATCTCTTTACCCTAAAACTTAAATATTCCCTCATTAATTATGCTTAATACGCATCGAACTGATTCTTATAATAATTCATATATTTGAAATGGATTTTAAATTCCATATAGAGTCTTTGTAATCAGCAAGTACCATTATGAACTAAAATGTGTCGGCCACGAACCCATACAATTAGGATGTAAATATTTAAAAAAAACAACATACTTTAATGATAGTTCTCCTTATGCCATTTCTGATAGCTGACAAAGAACAATGAAGCAGTTCCTAGTTTTTAGGGTGAAGAAGAACTAGACAGATCCAGCTTTGTTTCAGTACAGTTCCTTACGTGATTCCCGAAGAGGAAAGTTTGTCTCGGACTACTGTGCAAGTGGAATTAATTTGTTCTTTGTACATGAATAACTTATAAATGTCCTTCTGAATATATCATACCAGATAGCTAGCTTATGTCCTTGGTTGTGCATGAAATGTTGCTATACTATTTGTTACATTTAGTTTACTCTCAGTTCAGAACATTGGATTTTACTTTGTACATGTTGTTGTCTTCCTGAAGTTTGTCATGCTGATGTGATGCAAAATATATACAAATTTTACATGAGGTACTTGGAAGCTGCTTGTGTTTTTTTCCACGGCCGTCGCACATTTTTTCATCAGACCCAGCTTGATACCCAAGATTGATATCAAAATATTCCTTGATTCAAGAAGTGGTTGATGCTGAACACGTTTCCTCCAGGCTCAAACGACTGTATTAGTGGCCAATCTGTCATGATATAGTGTAAACGAATCACACGACCATCCCATTCGCAGAATACACAGCACAACTTTCTGTACCCACTCCGCAGACCAAACAGGAGAGCAAGAACTTTCAACCAGCCACAACGGTGTCGCTGATGTTGGTTATGGTTTAAACACCTCAAAGTGTGTTTCATCGTTTGATGGGTCTCCGTTATGTGGATTGCATAGCCAACTGGAATGCATAGCACATTGCGATTGTGAAAGAAAACAAATTTAAGAATCGTCTTTGATAAATCAATCAACAGTATCCATTCATCTGGATCATGAACATTGTTCAGGGCTGCCATACCAACATTGATGTTAATGTAGTCTACAGTATCAACTTCCATGAAAACAATGGGACAAGATCCTATGGATGCTAACTACAAACGGTGGCACTATTTGTGACGACAAAATAACATCTTAGCCTTATCTTTGGCTAGTTCCAAATGCCTGACAAGGTTATTCAGTTCACCTTGTGTTATGATGTGTTATGAGGCGTGGTTCAGATGAGGAGGATTGGCGATAATATGGGTCATGTGAAATTGAATGTTCAGGACTAGAAGTTTCATCCTTTTCCTCGTCTGACTCAAATCAAATGGTACTGGTGCATCATGAACCGATAGTCTTCCATGGGGTAATGGGCATACAGCTGACGGAATGTTTCGATAATTAATCGTCCACTTTTTCTTCCTTGACACACCGCTTCCTACTGGAGGCACCATGCAAAAGCAACAATTACTGATATGTTATGTTTGCTTTCGGGAATCAATGGCAATGCAAAGACATATATTTCTTTTTCCTGTTCAACCACTGCCAAAGATGTGTTGCACACGTGTTTCAGCATATGTGTGGCGCCCACCTCTTGTCCTGACCTCCAAGTTTGAAACCAACATAAATGTGATACACATTCTTAACCACAGTGATTTTCCTAACTTGTGTTATGCATATGTCATTTAACTACAATCATAGCAAATGTTTTCTTTATTGTTCACACAAGTACGTGTCATCTCTGCTCACACTGACTATACAGAAATGTATCCCTTTGCAAAACTGAAAACAGACAAGTAGCAGGGCACGACTCTGTATGATTTCCGAGCTGATATAGTGCAATTGTTCAGCCTAGTGATGTACACGTAATTACGATTGAATTATCCTTGACTTATATGTATAACACGATGTTCTTCATATTTATGACGCAATATCAGCTTGAGATTGCATCATTCATTGATCAGCCTAAAACACAACAACTGTCGAATCCCAGTCATAGATTTAATGATAGATACACGTTGATATAAATTAATTTCTGTTTTATTCAGAGATACGCAGAGTGCTTGAAACGGCAAAACAATTAACCCCATATATGGGCATCAAAGCTGAATGACCATACGAGCAAGTAAGTATAGACAAACTAACGATGACTTAAATGACTATTTTGTTTTCTCATACCACTAACTTTATTAATTTATGAAAGGCGTATTTCAAAGAATCTTTACTGATGATCTATGAGCGACTTTGCTGGAATGAATTGACAGTCAAACTTATTCAACTTTGCAGATTCTATCAAATTATTTTATTCAGTCAAACTTATTCAACTTTGCAGATTCTATCAAATTATTTTATTCACCCAAAATAGACAGGGGACAATAAACGCTTGCAAGGCTTTTCGCGTCCCTGTCACGATATAGAAGGAATATAATTTGCCAAGGATACATTTAATCTCTTGAATATATCGCTGAATAAAATTACTCTCGGTTGCGTTTTTCCATCAAAATCGATATAATAATCTCGAGCGGTTGATTTGTTGCTCAAAATGTCATACCATCAAGATCCTCGATGACACACTTTAAAAAGTTCAAACGAAATTGACCGTTGATAGAGAATCGTTCCATAACATTTCTGATTTGCTTATAACTCAATCGATAGGACGAACCCATAGATACCGTCTCAAAACCATGTGCAGGAACGACTTTATTTTGCCTTGAGAGTAAAGTCATGACTGTTAATATTTTTCACTAATTCTCACTTTGCCCTCAATCGAAAGTGCTAAGGATATACAAACAACAGTAGAGAACAGTAAAATCGCGGAACCAGCTAAATGGAACGAATGACAACCCGGGACCAATTGGTAAAATAGCAAAACTCACCAAGAATAGTATGAATATAACGCAGGCAACCCTAACGTCCTCTACACGCTACATGGTGGCGACCAAGAAAGTCAGATAATTAAATTAGGAAGACCGCAAAAAGGATTTCCATCCAATCAATGCGCCAAATGCATACACCACTCCTGTACCAGTCTATAAGGCAACTATCCAAACACCATTACATTGAAAAAGTGTGTTAGTGGTTCTCTGAAGCTTCGATATAATCCCATATTTATATACAAATTTTTCAGACCAACGGACCAACACAATGTATGCAAAATTATGAAGTGATTATATAGGGCAGTGTTTGTGTTTAAGCAGGCTTCTAGGGCTTTGTTTCATTTTGCAGTGTAATACTAGCCATGGCTTGACCTAGATAAGTTACCTAATCGGACAAAATATTTTAAAAAAACTAACGCACTCAACAAAACATCCAGTTACACCCGGGTACTCAAACTATTTCTAAGAATGCGAACGGGAATAATAATAACTATAAAAGTATGCATCATATCCAACGGTAATTGTAAATGCTGTATAATAAATCATGGTATATGAACGCCTACCTAGACCGGTATAACTTCTTCACGCATAGAGAAAAATATCCTGTTCCACACAAACGAAGATCAGTTCATAAAGAGCAGAAAACGTATCAGAAGAAAATGAAGACAAATACATCCCTCCATCATATGAAGACGCATCTAAGTGATCACGAGAACGCGTATTGTAGCAACGGGACAGTGAGAGAGACAGAGTGATAGAAAGAGACGAATGTACACACTCACACACAAAGAGAAAGAAAGAGAGTCTCCCATTTCACAACATTGATTAGGGTGCAAATTCTCTTTAACGTTTACGGTATAGCTGTGAACAATTTTGATAACACTGTTTTTTGCTGTATGGTGAAAATATGCACCTACAAGCGACACTAACATAAACTGATATCTCTGTTTCAGGTATTATCCAAGATCAATGGATCACAATAACATGGCAAGAATCCTGATCCACAATGCACATCTCAAGTTTACTGTCCATGATGACATTACAGTTAAATAAAGTTAAGAATAACAAGTACATGTAATGGATTGTTTGGAGTTGTGATTTGAAATTTGTGATATGTATCATCAAAATCATTGAATAGATTCGGTAATTAGTACAGTATTTTAATATATCGTTTTGTTATCTTACTAGATCATATAACATTCTCGTTATCAATTATTTTGACACTGTTTTAAATCAAGAGCTCATTCATCGGAAGCAGAATTTTTTTTTTAATAGTGACTTCATTTATTAATATAATTAGTGACATGTAAAATGTTGAATAAATTCTTAAAATAAGTGTTTGTTTCTAATAGGCTGTTAACCTGTAGACATAAAATTTACTCGAACTGCACAACATGGGCACAATGTTCTACCAAGACGTTAGTGCAAATACACGCCAACAGACTGTGGACACACCGTGATAGGGAAAAGTCCCTGTTTTGTAATGTAAGATGAATGGAATGCCAAAGCCTTATTTAATGATAGCATCCTTAAAATAAGCACATCAGTGCATATCCCTATTTATTGATATTTTGTAATAATTCGAACTTGTTATAAATATGATATCACAGTCAGAAAAATCCGTTAAATTGAAAATGACTAATTCTTCGACACGTTGTCTACATAGGTCAAGTTTTTGAGATACATGGCACTCAGAATCATAAATATAAGGTGATACATTTTACGTTGACCGACAAAGAAATCAATGATTTTAAGGTAACAGTTTAGCAACACTACCAACACGTGTGCGGGATACAAAGACACCTGGTACATGAACTTCAGGTACTGGACTGAACATTTACTAACACGGGTTCCTGAAGCGAGATCGGTGTTGAGGAAAAGCAATATTGAAGGAAACTAATCATTCCAAGTGGCAAACTAACTTGCAATTAAAAATATGACTCGTTTTCAGATAAATATGTTTGTCATACTATAAGTGTTATAACAGACAAACCTAGACACAGTAATAAGTTCCGCTAACATTACCAATTGACACGCTAGCTTATGGTTTCAAATTGATTTTATGAAGAAACTAAGACTGATAATAATATAATAATACAAAATCTTCACGGAAGTTTTCACTTAGTTTCACCATTGAATATATTCCTAAAATACAAATTGTGTACGCGAAATACTGTTTTTAACATGAAATATGCTTAAAAGGCAATTATCTCAAATATAAGATTATTTTGTCAAAGATGTACAAAGCATTACTTAAATATTGCAAGACTAGAATAATCAAGGATGCTTTTATGGTTTTAGTAAATATGAAAATAAAGTAACAAAGTATCAAAACCAAATGACAGATACACAGTGCTATTATAGCTATAAAACTGTTTGGTGTATGATCTAAGACTTTGGTCATAAATCAGGTAACAAAAGGAAACGAAACCAACAAGTGTTCTAAAACTTAACATATAACGAAATTATTAAAGTTAACGCAAAATATGTAATTGTAAGAGGAAACTACAGTATTATGAACTGAATGAAAAATATTTCTGACAAACGTTTGAATAATGTCCAGAGGAAGGAATATTCCATATAAATTTCAAATCCATGAATGCATAGGTCTCCCAACAGTATCACGTGTCAAACTTGTATGACTGTGAACTCCTTTATATAATTCACAATTGTTCCAAACATTACTGGTATAGTCCAATGAGTATGTTGCATTTCCACATACAAATGCAAACAATTGTTTTCTCTCCAGTAATATATCAACACAACATAAATTATGTTAGAATACTTGATTGTACGACAAGAACAAAATCAATAAGAATGATAATATAGCTATAAGCAGACATAAAACTATTTCAGTGCATGGTTGTTACTACTGTTACCTTACGATATACCATGCTCCAACACCATAGAAGAACCAACTTGACTTAACCATCCAATGGGGAACTTAATTTTCTTCACACAGAATATACATTTTGACATATGGCAACAGTATGGATATTCACATATCACACTATGGACTCAATATTGACTTTCAGATGTATGGGCAAAATATCTAATTTCAGATTTATTGTCGTACTATGGCCTTTGAGCCATATGGACATACTGCGCAGTAAATGCTTCTTCTGATGTGGACCATTTATGTGTCCTATATATGGGAGTAGCTCCATTACAGTTTATGCAAAATGTGTGATTCTACTTGACCAACGGAGATGTAATATTACAAAGCTTATTTTGTGAGATTTGCTGACATGTGGTTAGAGAGTTGCAAGGTGGTAAGCCCTAAACTGGCAGGAGGGACACAATAATGCAAAAAAGTAAAATTTCAAAGGAATATAAACATGTAGTCCTCGATGACGTAGGTGGAATGTACATCAGATTTCGCATTGCTGTCAACCTCGTCAACGTAAGTCGACTCAGGCCTGCACCAAGATCTTTGAACATCTGATTAGAGAACGTCTCTCTGCAGATGATACGGAGCTTGCTGCTCACACTGTATGCGCCTTAAAGAGCGTAACATCCTGGTTTGCAGAAGCTCGCCAGCTCTTTGTACTTTAGGTCAGCCTTACGAAGACTGACGTACTTTACCAGCCTGCTCCCAAGTAATAGTTCCGGCTACCAATCATCATCATTGACTTGCTGAATTTAGTTCAGCAGTTCACCTGGACTCTTTAATATCATGTGATGCCACGATCGACAGAACATACAACAGACTGACGAAGACAAACAGCGCGTATAGACGGGTTTGGTACAACCATAGCCTAAATAGAGTAAAGCGTCTACAGAACAGCCGTACTGATCATCCACCTACATGGGGAAGAATTTTGGATATCCTACAGTCGCGGCTTTCACTGGAGTGACTTCATCACAAACACGGAAGTCTTCAAACAATCAGGGATCACATTTGTTGAGGCCACGCAAGTCAATACACAGATAAGCTGGGAAGAGCACCTGTACAGAATGGAAGATAATCGCCTGCAACAGATTGCTCTGTATGTTGAGCTGTCAACTTGCTGCCGTGATAGAGGGACACAACGAAAGGGATATAAAGACTCCTTGAAAAAGTCCTTCACCACCTGTAGCATCGATCACCACTAATGGACATCACAATCTGCTGATCGTGAAAGCTGGCGATGACAATTTCACTAGGCCACTGCCACTTTTGAACAAACAGAGGGACAAACGTTTAGAGAAAAACGAATGCGAAGACATAACCAGTAACCATCGACAGCACCCACCACAAGCCATATATTTCCATGCAGACTCTGAGGACGGACGTGCCTATTACATATTGGGCTCGTCAGCCACCCGCGCGCGTTAAATATATATGGACTACCCTTTCCTAAATTCCTAAATATTCACAAGCGAAGTGAAGTCAGCAAATTCTTGATCATTATTGCCAATATCGCGCCATACAGTAGAACGAATTAATTGGACAGTGGGTGCCCTTATATACATCCACGAGAAATATTAAACCTTGAACTTAAAGCAGATATATGTGGGGGATTATTTTAGATTAATAAATTACAGTTAGTGATCTGAAAACTCGTATAGGTCAAGTATACTATCACAGTTGCCTGTCCAAAGGAATGGAATTCTTTAATACTTTATACAAATCTTTGCGTTATAAGAATGATTGGTTGTGTGACATTCCCTATACCTACACAATTCTATACAATAGTCATTATCTCACTCTACGTGGACGAAACATCAGAAAATTACAATATTTTAACAGATGATCTAATTTGGCACATGTGTTCACGAACGAAAGATGCACACTATCAAAGGTACGCGAATGCGCAAAGACAATCTTAGCCCACAAAACTGATTAATAGAAAAGATATAAAATCAGTTGGGATGACAAGGGTTGGCATACTTGTATTGCTTATCGTTTTGTAGCGGAGGTTCTCCTATGGCAAGATACAATAAATATGTGTGTATATATGCATATATATATATATATATATATATATATATATATATATATATATATATATATATATATATATATATATATATTATGATATCGATATCAACATATACAAAATGATTTAGGACCGTTTATGGTTTGATTCACAATACTTTACATTCCTTGAAAAGTTTCACGTTTTTAACAGAGACGTGTAACATTAGTTCCTGATTTTAAAACATTGGATGGTTTGGTTTATTTCTCTTACTTGGTTTATGACCATCGGATCCTTGCATCCATGACGTAACGTCTTTCTATCATTGCTGATAATCAATTCACTACAACTAATATTTTCCGTGCTTTAATACGTTTGTGCTTATGAGGTGTATAACATATGATTAGCTAGTAAAGCACTCGATTGTTCGTGTTCATTAATTGCATTTCATTCAGTGTAGATATGCGATTTTGTTTCCTTTGCTCAATCGGATGTACCCTTCCAACTTATTTGCTCTTTACCCACTTGTTTTATTTATAAAGCAATAAATTATGGGATAAATTATGTTATTTAATCAGTACTTATTCACATGAACTTAACTTATTTATTGTGCCATTAAGAACACTTCATATCGTACACCTTACATTCACATAATGTTCAATGCTAGAATAAAAGGGTAGACGATTGGCTTCGTTATAATATTTTAACCTTTATCATTTTTTTCATTTTCTTTTCGTTCTTCATTCCATTGTAATGTAATACTTGCACAGTGTTGATATGGATAAACGTCCGACTGATTTTAAAACTTTTGTATTTTCTTAGACAAGCATGCTTTCTGGATTATTTCACTTTGATATTCTAAGCTTGATTTCGTTTCTACAACCATAATTATAAATTTATCATTAATTGATAGTTTTGTAATGTATCTGCTTTTAACTGTTTAATATTTTCTTAGGTATATTTTAATAATTTATATATAAGGACCTTTTGGAGGGATGCGAATACTCTGATTCCAAACAATTAATGTGTTATCCATTTATATTTCAATTTAGGTTCATCATCATCTATGTTTGAGAAACTACATAATTTTAGATATTTTAACACAATTAAATATGAAACTTATACATAATTAACAATTAGAAAATAAACTTTGGATTCACATTAAGTCAAGCCTTGCTATTTGACAGAAACGGTAGCCCCAATTCACAGTGAAAACTGGAACCAATTTGAATATGGAGTATTAACAAATGTAGAAGGCAAATTAAATCTTTGTAAATGCTCGAGCGTCTGAAATTTATATATCATTGTCAGATTTAGAAACAGTAATTTAGACATAAATTATATAATTATTAATAGATTCTAGGATTAAAACTCTTTTAAAACTGGAAAGGAAGATGAAACCTTTACTCGATTGGAAGTTCAATTCTTCACTAATGTTCTTTTTAATCTTAATTTCCACCTATCTATATTGAGTTCTTGTTTATTTCATGGTATTGAAATGTTCTTTACAAGGTCAACTAAATATAATACAATTGATAATATCCTGAAAAGTATACATACTAAATTAAACGTGTAGCAGATGCCTTTTTATTATGCAGTTGCTCACATAATTACTTTGTGTCCTTGCATAAATGTTATATTTGATGTAGTAGAGCATAAGTGATCAAACATTAGTCAGTGAGGACGTTATCTCTCCCAAACAAATGTTACATTTATAATGGTCTTTTTTTACCTCGTCTTCATAATAGTTTGTAATCTACATAAATGTTTTCGATTTATATCCCCTATAGTGTTTGTGGTTGACCAGTAACATCTTTTGACTTTCAATATGAGATAATAAAATAATGAATACAGCATGACATCGTCAAAGTTGAATCACGTAATTAATAATACTTCCATGATTTATATAGTTTGGTCGTTATGGTATATGGTAGGATATTATGTCACTTTCCTGGTTTGAGATTTGCTTTCAGTACATATAACAATCTGCGTCTTTATGTAATAACTCAATTGAACTTTTTATCATTGTATTACATTTATGTTAAATTATCGTTATGTTGACCACTGTCGACCCTCTTCTAATTTTGAAAGTTTTCTTTACCTTTGTTATTCCATTGCATTTTATACTCGAGGCTTTTTAGCTCGTTTGTACATTTAATTGTGCAGCATTTAAAAAAGTTTGAAATCCAAATTCTTTCTTTTTTTCAAAAGGAATTACAATTAGGTTTCGCAGCTCCAATTGCGACTTATATATCATCTTTTATATACATTCCCATTGTTCTAGATCAACATAAACGTTTCCAGGTCAAAACGTTGGATTTAAATCAATATCATCAAGGAAACAAAGCATGACCTGTGCAGATTTAAATACAAATATGGCTTTAATTCTTGCAGTTTCCTAATCAGGCGATAATGTATGATGCTATGGGAAAGCTGAAACATTGCACCGAAAGAATGGATCGCACGTGTGCAGTGGAAGGATTGTGTTCATGAGGCATTGGATTAAAGAGTTTTACCTCATAAACAAATTTTATCTCATATACACATTTTTATATTTTTTAAAACAACATTTCAGTTGGAGTTCATTTTCTGACATGTAATTCATTAATGATTTAAAATGTGACCGACATCTCTCTCAGAAAATACATTGCACAAGCAAAATTAATTTATGTTTTCCCAAGATATTATTTAAATTGCTTCATTCAAACCAAACAAAAGTTGTAAAATTACATAGACTAATGAAATAAGTGTTTGCTAAAGTATATGTGCTACAAAATGTACATGTAGCTCAAGTGGCAGAGAACTGGTAGGCTTAAACAAGGGCAACACAACAAGGGAGGCCAGAGAGAACAATGGAAAGACACGCTGAATATGTCACTGAACAACTTTGCCAGTACATATGACAACTGGCAGCAGAGGTGGTAGTAGAATGACCTGGACAAGGATGTTTGGCACTCCTGCAGCCGTACAGATGCTGCAGTGTGCACATGCAGGCAAGAAGGATAACCGCATTATAATAAAGGAGTCAATAGCCCCAAGATCAGCGCTGCTTACCTCCCCTGTCCCGCAATGTCACAAAACATTCAGGGCGCACATCGGTCTCATTAGTAACCTATGCATACACAAACTATTCGTTCCAGCTTCCACAATGAATGAATAAAGAAGTCCTCATCGGCATGATGGACTAACAAGCCACTACATTCAATATTATATCATTAATACCTGAATTTTACAGTACGTAAGACCAACAATGCTTTGATGTGTTTGGAATTTACCAAACTGTTTGTTTTTCTTTGACGATTGACTGGATGTACTTGCCCGGATAATGACATGGTCACCATTCTCTAGATGAGTTTTTTTTTAATACCAGTTGAGAACTATCTCCGTTCCATACACCCGACATCACTTTGTTCCAAATGAAGAAAATGGAAAAACAGCTTATAGGAGCAATATTTTTTTGAAAGATACCTCTTAATTTTATGACATCAAACTGTTTATCAATTTACCAAGTTAATAGATCCCAACAGTTTTGGAGTTACAGAGAGCAAACAAAATTAACATAAGGTACAACTAATTTTCATGGAAATATATAGCTCCTGAGCAATTACAGAAAAACAATAACCAGATCGAGAAAATTATACATATTCATCTTACTTTCAAAATTTAACTTATATTTTATGAATATAAAATAGTCTCTACAGGTAAAATTAGTGGGACTCCTTTTGGATGCCGCCCACTACCCCTACCCGCACCCACCCACACTTTGCGGCCCTTGACACTGACGAGTTTGTGTTCAAAAGTGCCCCTCAATAAAAGCCACTTTTTAATGTTACCAGCGGACAGCATATTCGTGCAAAATATGTAAGAATAAGGTACATGCAATATAAGGTTAATACTGTTGCACTAACACCGAGTTAATTACGACTGGATGTAATTTTCGACATCATAACATAGTCAGCAAGGGCTAAAAATAGAATGTGTCGAATAACATAAACAAATAACCTTGAATAAGACAGCAATAGACAAAGACCAAAAAGTCAAGAATCAGTACAAGGATATATTATGTTAAATACAACTCATTTTGTCGACTCTACTAAAGTAATGCCTGCAGAATTAAGTTGCAGTCCTGAACAATTAGCAACATAGGAATAAATCATTACACAATTTTAACATAATATTACAAAAATGGAGAATTAGTACTTCAGAATAAAAAGTAGATGTTGTTCAACTTCATGGCAATTGGTAGAGTTCAAGGGTTCTTGCAGACAAATGTGTTGTTGATATGACTAAACAATATATTTCGTAAGAGAAATTGCTAATATTACGCTGAACTAGGTAAATGCAGTAAATGGAATGATAATCATTTAGAATGTCATACACTGTTTATATCTATATTTAATTGACGTTTATGAATGGTTTTCCTATGCGCATTTCAACAACTATGCTTTTTAAGACAGAAAGAATCAATGAATTATTAATGCAACTATTAAAAGCTACTTTTAACGAAAGATACTAAATTCTTAAAAGATATTTGTGGCTTTCTTACTACACAAACATATTGATCACAAATATAGTTGCCTTTGTAAAATCCACCAATCTTTTCATGGCTACTTTCCTGGTGCAGAAGCGGTGACAGTATAAGTGGAGGACAACTGTATAAATAATTTATATAAACGAAATTATTAAATGGTAGATACAATTTGGACATAATCTAGAAGTCATACAAATTGGCAAATGTGTTATGTGCCAATCAAAATATTATCACATATACTTAAAGCTAGTGGTAAAAAAAATCTCTTTAAAGTCAACCCCTTCAGGGAACATAACGCAGTCTCTCAAGACAGCTGCTTGACCAGTTTTCAAAGAGGAAATTTACAAAGGAATAAAGACAATAATGGTACATGAAATTTTGCAATTTATTCTTCATGCAAAATTACATTAAAATATTTCGTTCATCTAAAATAAATGTATAAAGCAATATATCTATATCTATATATATATATATATATATATATATATATATATATATATATATATATATCTTTGTGTTTAATATGACTACATTCGTCAGTAGTGTTTATCTGCTGTTTCTGGTTCATCATAGCAGTGTGTAAATTCATGTTTTCCCTTAAAATCACAATTGTTGGTGATGACCTGGCAATGTTTCCTGAAAACAATTAAATACACATATAATAATTTCAATCCATACATGACGATTGTGGGAATACAAATATTTTGTAGTCATGTACATTTATGAAAAGGCTGGCTTATTAAAGATAATCATACCACTAATATTTTGCTGAATTTATTTTCAATGTCAGATGCGTTTGCTTTCATACGTCAGCCTGAAAAAATAAAGAAAGGTCACAGGCCCAATACATGCCTGGGCCAGCCCAAATTAGCTGCATTTGGCATCCAAGTTGTTTATTTTTCTTCATGGTTTTGTGAGATCACATTCGAAAATTTGAATCTCACACACGGCTAGAAAAAGGAATTTGTTCTTAAACAAAACTGCTTCTTCAACTGGTTAAAATCTTAGATGACACAGTTAAACGAACATACACGAGCGTCATTAAAATCCAAACCATTCGGTACAATTAAAGAATACATTTTCGGATCTTTGATTATGAGACTTCTTCAGTTGAATAGTGTTGTTGATAGTTTTCATAAAGAATTTACAATGTTCACATCTAACATGTCATCACCAGGAAAAATAGAATTGAAAATAACTGGTTGTACTGTACATTTCACACAATTACACAGAACCAGTTACTTATAAGGCTGATTAAGAATCGTTTGAACTATATTGTGTTCCAAATTGTGTTTGATTATATTCCAATTTAAATAAATACCAAATCAAGATTTATGTCATACTTTCCTGGACACTGCAGATAATATCGAGCATAAACATGATTGTCCACACAATACGCGCAATTGCATTTATTTGTTGCGTTATTCACCTCAATTGTACAATGCAGTTATTCTAATTTTCTATTTTAAACACAGAATCTTTACAAATGAAAATGCCAAACATCACTAAAAAAGGCCAAATCCACATCTAAATTTTTCCTTGAAAGTTAACATGACAGCAACAAAATACAGCAGATTGATGCATGAAAGGATATGTATTCCATCACTTAGAGAAAACATTTTTTAATTTAATCCCTGCAATTGCACTGAAGTCAGTTTTCTTTGTTTATTAGCAGTAGAACAACATTATATTATCTATGGACCGCGAAATATAATTTGTTTTCATTCTCCATTATATCTTTACTATTTAGAACCTACTTGGAAGCAAACCATAATTTCCTGTTCCATCTTCTTGTATGAACGATTTGAATATATGAATTAAAATCGAGGTACCCTTCGTGGTCCATAAGTGTGTGCTGGAAAGGAAAAAATATAGGCGAATTTTAATTAGCCCTTAAAGCGCTATAAAGTTATTAAAAGTGCTATAAACTTATTAATTACAATGGAAATAAGAGATTGAGCTGTCATAATACGTGTTTCATGTGAATGACCTCTTTGTTCCAATCCAGACAATTCCTCAATTTAACTGTTTAATTTCAACAGCAGAGAGGATGAACATACCTTTCGCTACAAAATCGTTTTTGAAACAATAAAGCTTCCTACGAATATGTAAAAATAGGTTCAATCACGCCACACCGAAGCCTCTAACTTGCTGAGAGTATCTCTAATTGGGTTAGTTTGTTTGGTTACATTACTTTTGTAGTTAGTGTTTTTCTAAATGTGTATGTGTTTTCGTTTAAACGCCGGACGTTTTGCTGAGGTCGCACCTTCTCTGCTGATATAATTACTTCCAGCTTTTATAAACCAAATATTTTATCAAGACCAATACAATATCGTGATAGTGGGACGTGTAAATGTATTGTTATAAATCCTTGCGTGGTACCCTCCGCTCCCGAAAAGAAGTTAGAACAAAACTGAATCATATCCATATATAATCTACACCAAGTTTGATGAATATTTCTTAGAGTATATTTATCATCTCCGTTAAACACAAGCAAAATAGTACAATTATCTATGGTCATTTTTGGTATGTGTGAGTATCGCTGGGTAACATATATAACATCAGTGTTTCTATGTCTGCCGCGAGAAAATATTCGTGCTGGATTTGTTTGTTTGTCAATCATTACGTCGTCGACTACAACGAGATTATTAAAAAAAGAATCAAGGTCGTCTACGGACAGTTCCTCATCAATATTATAAAGTTAATAATGCCATCGCCATCATGGTTTAAAATTTTGAATGTTCATTAAATGCTTTAAGCACATATAACTCCGCTGACAAACTACTGACGGTACTACTAAATGTAACTTATTTCACTTGAGCAATCTCAATAACAAATGATATAATATTTGCATTTTACCAGACCCAGATGGACCTATTATTATCATTCCAATATAATTCGCTGATGCTGATATATGTTTTACTGGCTCTTGATTTCGTGTCGCTATTAAATCAATGACGTCAGTTTTATACAAATATAAAAAAATAATATAGATATATATTGCGTTCGATGCCGAGCAACCAGGCGCATGCATGAATTAGCAACATTTATAACCCAAAAAATTAAATAAAATAAAACTCGTTCCCTTACAGGTAAATGTGCTAAACCTTGTGCAAGTAAATATACATGTATCTCCCTTGACAAGTCAATGCAAATTGGTGGTGATATCGCTGCTACATTAGGAAAATTACCAGGAACTCCATTATTTAAATATCCAGGAGAACAAAAACATCTTCCCGGATATAAATATTACGTCCTTGAACCCGACCTAATATTCGGATTGTTGAGCAAGATTAGCAAAACCTTTCGAATATCCCTTAAACGCGAATGTTAAAGAATATCACGTTCATGATGTAGCTTATAAAAGTAAAGATTTAGAAAAATGACATATTTCAGACGTAAAATTAATTAATGCATTCAATTCTATATAAACCAATTTTTCTGTGAATCCTTGGCTAATGGCTTGATAAGATCTGCAAAGAAAGGTCTATTATTATTTGGAGCCTTTCTTAATCATCCTTCGTCAATTACATCGCTATCACCAGTAGTTTCTGTGAAATGAATGACAGTTACCTGCAGATGAGATATTCTTCTGACCCGAGACACTGCGAGATAAACTAAGTTTGATCATTCGATGCGACCATAAACGATCCAAACATTTGCTTCAGAATTAGTATTGCGGTCCTAGAACCCGACTTAATATTTGGATTGTTGAGCAAGATAAAGCTAGACCTGGCGAATGTTCCTTAAATGCGAATGATAAAGAATGTCACGTTCATGATGTAGCTTACAAAAGTAAAGATTTAGAAAAAGGACATATTTCAAAGGTAAAATTAATTAATGCCTTTAATTCTATATAAACAAATTATTCAGTGAATCATTAGCTAATGGCTTGGTAAGATCTGCAAAGAAGGTCCATTATTATTTTGAGCTTGTAATTAATGATCCGATCATTGAAACACAGATTGCATATCAATTATTCTGATGAATTTCAATGTCATGATAAATTCAACATCGAGATCAAGGTCACGCTTAATTTTTCCTCGCAAAGTTTAAACTAAAATATTTCTTACTATATCATTGTCAATACCATCGCTATCACCATTAGTTTATGTCAAGTCGATGACAATTCCTTGCAGCTGAGATATTCTTCTGACTCGAAACACTGCCAGATAAACAAAGTTTGATCATTCGATACGATCATTGACGATCCAAACATTTGCGTCGGAAATAATTATTCCTTATGATGAATAAATGGTCATTGCGTTTCATAGCGTCCATGGAGATTTTGGCCATGGGTAATGCACCATTCGCACATAATTCAAACAACATTATTTAATGCAACATTTTGTTTCTCTGACGATCCTGGTATATCAACATCGACATTATGTCGTCGTGTATCAGCATGTCTGTTTTAAAACTTGTATTGATCTATCTGAAATTATTGTTGTTGAAGTGTTATCATGCGTCATCTTTATATTTGCAACCATCAACTCAGGTTGTGTCCATAAATTCTAAAAATTGTTAAAAGAAGTTTCGGAAATTATTTCACCCATTATATTACATTGAATTGTATTTGGATGTAGTCGGATTGATTTCTAAGTGCCATATGAATATTGGTTATTTCTTCATAATAATATACAATATTCCTCAGCCATTCATATGGAGACAATCCAACAAACTGCAGTGGTTGAACATGATCGCCATACATTATCACATCACTATGTTTATTCAATAACCAATCAAAAAACAGTTTTAACATTTCCAATGAAACTTTGCATATATCATCCAAAACAAATCATTCCACTTTCTCTCTTTTCGTTCAAGAGCCCATTTACCTTAATTCCATCGAAATCATGTTTGATAAGTGCATGACTTAATAGTTCTATATGTCATGAGTATTCTGTGTCTGTGTGTGGCTGTTAATACAACTTGTTCCGAAAAAATTGTTCAATACTAATTCGAGCACACGATCTGTTTTACCAGACCAGCATGCCAATAAGATAAACTGTTTTATGTCTATATTCAGGATCAAATACAGATGGTGCTGATGATAATTGTGATATTGCATTTTTTGGGCAATAAATACCTTTAAGTTCGACGTCAGAGGATTCTGAATAGTTTATGAACGAAATTTAGTATTCAATTTAAAAGAGAAATTTGCTTGTTTGGTTTTAACTCTAGTAAATGTATATCTCATAGTTTCAGAATTGATGACGCCATTGAAGCGGCCAGAAAAAGGTTTCAGTGACAATGAAATATGGGTATCAGGCACCTGGAGATCATATGCATTTAAGATATACATAATATTTGGCAAACGGTTCTAAGCTATGCAACATTTAAATAACTTTTTCTGAAATCGTCATTCTTCTTTCTTTCAGGTCGTGTGGGTTTCACAAACCTAGACCACTGGGCATAGCTTGGATATCATTCACTCGACCAGGACCAATTTGTGTATAACTGCTTTATCGACCACATGGAGCGTATGATGGTCCTCTATCGGCTCTGGAAGACCAACTGCTCAGTCAGGAAGTACGCGAATACGTTTTAAAGTTTCTTCCAAACCCTACAAACATGCCTGATATCTCCTAAGTACCCGGGAAAATGTATGTGCTCTACAGCCACAAGACTACATAATTAATGGATTTAATATCGATCAACGTTGACATTTTCTTTTTTGTCTTTTGCTGAACATTTTTGTTCTTTGCCCCACCCACATTTATGTGGCTGCCAGATATACAGATATTATTAGCTATGTCTACTCGATAGACTTTTCCCAAACAGTTATATTATACTGTAAATACATAGCACACTTTTTGTTCACTACTGTCATTTAAGTTCAATACATAGTCGGAACAGTGGCCAGTACCAATCACAATATTTGTCTTTGTTTTAATTATCAACCCATATGCTTTGGCTCTGTAATATTTGCACGACTGACCCAAGTGATTCTGTCTTTTCACTCCCTATCTTCCTTTCGCTTTAATTGGGCTGGTGTGTGCACATTTAATTATACAATCTCATCAAACAATTTTTGCATGTGAAGGAATTAAGCATGTTATATACTGCATGGAACATTCGTAATGCACTGATGTGCCGGAGTGAGATGTGCAACATGACTGGCAATGAGAGGAGTTAAAATATTTATTTTTTTAAACAAAAAGATGTCGATATTACGAGCGTGTTTTCAGTACTTTACAATGCAACATTGTTAGAGTTGATTACTATTAAGTTGAAATCCTTGTATGATAATTATGCGATGAAATAGCTTTTGAAACAGAAACTGAACAAATAGACCTTTGAAGGAGTGGAGAGTAATATTACAGAAACGCCTTACTTATTTCTTTCATTCGAATAGATTTTAACCTGATAATTTCATTTTGGAATCCTTTCTTGTACATCTTATAAATTATACGACGCATATGGCAATTTACGGTAATGATTGAACCTCTGTATACACACAACCTGACTGGTATAAAGCGATATTCATGATCCCCACCAGTTCTGGTGTGGTAAAGTCATCATGCGTACACCAATGCTTTACGATTGCATTTGACGTCCTTTTAAAGATTTAAAGATACCTTGATAAAAAAATTATATGCTTCTACACGCATCACATTTGTCGCTGCCTTATGAAATGATATATATTGAAATATTTATTTTTAATGTCAATGATATATGAAAACTTGTTTTCCTCATTTTTAAGATGAATTAAAAAGCATTTGCAAGAAAACCGATCGGTTTCTACAATTATTATGTTCCGTCGGCCTTTGCAATATGTGTGATATGCTGTTCTTCCTAATGACCTGTCAGTCATTGTGGTCATTGTGGTCTTCGTGAGACATTTAATTGGCTTAATGTTTCTTTAACATTCCGTAACATTTTAATGTATGACTAAAATACCAAATTCCAATGGTTAAGAGTTTTATGTAACATACTTAACTAGAACGGTATGTTAATTATGCCACTCTTTTTTATATCAGTGAAACCAATCAAACGTATACAAGCGATAGTGCAAATCTCCTAAAATTATGTAACTTTTTTATTACGGGGCTCGAACGGGTCTGGTTTCATCAACTATTTTACTTTCATGGTCTGTCTGAAAAATGGATTTCAATAATCCGTAAGGTTGAAAGCAAACATATTCCATCCAGGTCTTTCATTCTTGAGTATGCTTAAAATTAACCAGGTGAATAAATAGCTTGTTTAAAGAAGTATTCATTTACCTTGCAGTTTAATTATTGTTTTCCATACAAATTGTTGCAAATTCATTGATGCATATCTTTTTGGTGGTCAATAATTGTATAACATTAACTAAAAGCATATGTTAATCCGAAAGAATAACAACACATTCGCCGATGAATACAAGATCTGGATGACATATGTCAAAAACACATTCTGATTATACTTTTATTGTACTCTGATGGTCAAAGTAGACGGTTACGGCAATGTCTGCTGATCTAGTTTATCTTTGTAACTGGCAAACCTATTATACAGTACTTAAGGTTTACAGGTTTAATCAGAATTGAATCATAATGCCACAGTAGAAACGTTTAATCTACGTAAAATCTAACCCATGCGTCTATCATTGATTAACCCATATTGTTACAGTAAAACACCAACAAACACATATTATATCAGTTTGGAAGACAAAAATCACTTACTTACTTTCAATTGAAAGACTGACAAAGATTAAAAAATGAGTGCCAAATTGCTTCGTTAAAGGGAACGGTGATATATGATCGATGTACTTTCCACTGTGTTTTCAAGTGCAAATAGGCACATCAGTCGTATATGTCGTTAATACAATTAGGTTAGAATCATGCACCACGCTGTGTGACATAGTGTTCTTAAACCCAAGAATGTGATTCCATAATTGCTGTTACTGAAAGATTATCTACGATCTTACCTGCAAGCAATAAACGAAAAGCCAATTATCTAACTGAGTGTAATGTATCGTTACAGACTGAATTTCGATCGTCATTTCCACAACAATATATAAGGAGTGATGTAACTCTTTGTGAAGCAGAACATTCAAGGTATCACGATGGGATTAATTTGGAATTAGCCAGGGGTTTGGCATCCGACATTTCTGACCTTTACTGCTGATTACAACAAATCGCAAGATATATAAACGAGGGTTTTCGAAGCTTCTCTTTAGTAGCTTAAAACAGGATCGAATATACTTTCTCATGATGAAGGTCCCTGTCGCTTGGTTGATGTTTGTAATTTTGCTTGGTATCGACTTTCTAAGAGGTAAGTATTCAATCATTTTGTGAGGTTACATTCAATTTTATATGCGATATAAAGGTAATTTACTTGTTGTTTATTATTCGAAATCACATAACCACCATTTCATAATTTCTTATCTTGTTGGTCTACCTTTGTTTTATAAAGTATCGTATAAAGGGTTAATTAGATTTTTTGTTAATAGCGATAATGTGAAAGATGTTCGGTAAGTTTTGAAAGTTAAAATTTCGGAGATGAAGATAAGTTGGCCTTTCAAAGGGTTTACTATGTCTTTAATTTGTCAATTTTTCTTTTTCATTTTAATCAGGGTGGAATAATTATGATTGAGTAATGCGTCAGTTATGAACCCTAACGAAATATAACTTCTTTACAAGATGTGTTGCATGCAATCGAAATGAATTCTTTGTCTGGTTGAAATATGAAAAGGGCTTGTACATTGTATTATTAAGCATATTTTGTTTGATTGAAAATTGTGAGACTGATTTAGCATATTGTTGATTTCTATATCTGCCTACTAAGAATATAATGGCAACTTCAATAAATATTATAAACAAATATAGGGACACAATGCGCAGTAATCATGAGTGAGGGAGAAACAAACTGGGTTGGATGAAAACTTTGAAACTGAACGTACACCAAGTAATCTAAAAGTATGTTTCATCGTAAAGGTATATTTACACTTCCCTTGGGATTTATACACTTTCTGTTCGTAATGCTATTGATGCGAAGTTTTAATAGCCTGTCGACACTATTCGTTATATATCTAGGTTAAGGGGCACGCATACATAAAGGTATATATTACTGTATTATTGTTGATTCCTAACCCTACTATAATGCTTTAAAATTGATTGTTATTGATTGAATCTGGAAATATCAAAACAGATATCTCTATCTCTCTCACTTTCTTTCTTTCTCTTTGTCTCTCTCTCTCTATCTCTCTCTCTCTCTCGTACGTTTGGGTAACGCAAAACAAGCACTTAGATCAACTGTAAGATATTTGAATTACCTCCAATCCATGCTACATTCCAGTTCGTAAATTGCAAACGTGATTGTGATTAGCAATACAAGGCAAAGAACAACATTTTATGGAGGTCTCACCCGGCAGGAATGAGACTTGTTCATTCACTTTTCAAAACACAGAATTGTATCCTATCAATGGACAAATATATGCATTTGTAGGCGATATAAATACAGGTCATGCAAGGTATGTACGCTGTATCAATTATATACCACTGTTTGAATAAATTTAAATGTTTAATTGAACGCAAACTAGGCAAGCATCGGCTCATTTAAATTACATATTTATACACAGCAACTTCTCATGATTAGCGTAACACTAGTTTAAGCATCCAAATCACTATGCCACGGTAATGTATTGTCTTGCTAACGTTTGACATCCATGTTATTTTCCAGGCATAGACGGGGCCTACCTCTTCAAGATGACAAGTGTATCTAGTACAGATGCCGAAGAAAAAGAGCTGAATCTAATACGTGAAGAGATAGAACTTCTTGACACAGACAAAGACGGGTATTTGACGGGTATTTGAATTGGGAAGAATTCAGGTTCGTGCTAAGCTAAATATATCATCAACATTACGAACGTTAATATATAGTATACCTTCGATGTGATGACTACTTCATTTGTCATACTTTTTATCTATCAACTCGGTTTTCTCATAGATGCAAACCACTATTTAAAGTCAATCTGGATCAAAACGGACACGTGAGTCGTCGCATTAAGATGCTGGAGATTTATGTCAAATATTATAATGAAAGAACCGTAGAGTTCATGATATTTTCTTTTATATAGATACATGTCACGATAGGTTATTGCAATGAGTACCATTTGTATAGTAGTTCGTCCAACAAGTCCATGAGGACCACTTGAGTGTTTTGTATGAACAAACGGTCTAGGGGTGATTAGGTGGTCGATGAGGCCAATGTGCTCCCTGAATGTTATTTGGCATTGTGGACATGGGATGGAAGCAACGATGATCGTGGGGTTACCGGCTTGAAATGTTCTGGCCTGCCTAAGTTGTTCTGCCGCCGATGTCCTTTCGGCTTTGCAAGATGAAGTACATTTAGTAATGAAATGAAAAGCGTCCTACGACCTGGTAATACGACCTTGTAATGGTCAGTCTGCTCCCCCGTGTCGTTACTAATGAGTAATTTCTTCAATGATTTATTCATGGTGTCCTTGTATCATTTTATCTAACCTCCATTGTCGCGTTTTCCTTGTTCAAGCTAGCCATACAATATATATTTTGGGAG
This sequence comes from Sinohyriopsis cumingii, assembly GCA_028554795.2. Taxonomy (NCBI): domain Eukaryota; kingdom Metazoa; phylum Mollusca; class Bivalvia; order Unionida; family Unionidae; genus Sinohyriopsis; species Sinohyriopsis cumingii. Next base: position 693,561 of record JAPYKE020000267.1, on the reverse strand, counting down.
CCGGTGGTCAGCCATGCGAGCGACAATGCCTGCCATCGCAACATTGATTGCACCAAGATGATGCAGCTAATGGGAAGGCAAACTCGGGCATAGACCTCGGGATTCAGTCTTTCTCATGTAATTTCGAATGATTCCAAAATTAAGGTGTGCAATAGAAGTGTTTTTATAGACAACAACACTATATAACAGTTGAATTTCTGAATCAATTCCTTCGTTTGGGGTGTATAGGTTGCAGAGGTCATATGGAATTTTTAGTTTCATGCTTAAGAAAGGCACCTATAACCATCATGCAAATATATTATATTCATTGTTAACGTACTCATCAGAGCTTAGGTCAATATTTTGTCTGATATTAATGCTTGAAACTTGACGTTCTTGTCAGACCTTTCTCCGCAAATTAAGTTGCAATTATTAAAATGTGTCGTTTTGACACAGCCCTCTACGTTTCCGCGGTGTTTACATTTGATTTGACCATGACATTACTTGTCAAAAGTTGTTGTCATTGCTAAATCAAACCCCACACTGTTATCTATATGATTCGTAATTTCCTTATATGGATTTAAGTATTTGTAATCTTCTACATGTAAACATGATTTTATAATTCAAAGTTTAACTACCGGTCGGTAAATATAATTATTTATATGGAGAGAGATTGAAAGAGAGTCAGAATAAAGAGAGAGAGAGAATTACCAATATAAATCAAACATAATTTGTCATACCTAGATTATATAGAGGAATGCTTGATACTAGTAGGCATTAATATTATTTAATATGAACAACAAAATCATGCAGAATAGATATATATATATATAGTGCAATTATTGCTTAATTCACCTGGAAGCGTACCTATTGTCAGCTTAATTCATACTGAACTACACGTTAATCATATTTACGGCATACACAGTTGATATTACCTAGCGAAAGCGTCAGCATTCCTCAACCCAATCCAAATATTAGATTCTTGTGTAACTTTTATTTTTAAGTGCTCCTCTGGTGGGATATGAAGATCCGAGTCCAGCACTAGTGTTTCACTTTACGGGCGTTGATGAAAATAATCTAATAAGTTTTGAAGGTAATATCTTAATAGCTGCAAGTTTTTGAAACACGTCTTCTGCTACAACTACTACTACGTTTGGTTTAGTTTGGAATGGCAGTGTATTGTGCGATAACAATTTAAATGCATCCTCTAATCCGTTTCAGCTTTCACCAAACAAAATAACCGAATCAAGCCAAGGTTGTGGTTATGCAGTATTACATTAAGCGAGTTCTCCAAAAAATATTTCATATCTCTTTTCCCTAAAACTTAAATATTCCCTCATTAATTATGCTTAATACGCATCGAACTGATTCTTATAATAATTCATATATTTGAAATGGATTTTAAATTCCATATAGAGTCTTTGTAATCAGCAAGTACCATTATGAAATAAAATGTGTTTGCCACGAACCCATACAGTTAGGATGTAAATATATAAAAACAAAAACATACTTTAATGATAGTTCTCCTTATGCCATTTCTGATGGCTGACACAGAACAATGAAGCAGTTCCTAGTTTTTAGGGTGAAGAAGAACTAAACAGATCCAGCTTTGTTTCAGTACAGTTCCTTATGTGATTCCCGAAGAGGAAAGTTTGTCTCGGACTACTGTACAAGTGGAATTAATTTGTGCTTTGTATATGAATAACTTATAAATGTCCTTCTGAATATATCATACTAGATAGGTAGCTTATGTCCTTGATTGTACACGAAATGTTGCTATATTATTTGTTACAGTTAATTTTACTCTCAGTTCAGAACATTGGATTTGACTTTGTACATGTTGTTGTCTTCCTGAAGTTTGTCATGCTGATGTGATGTAAAATATATACAAACTTTACAGGAGGTACTTGGAAGCTGCTTGTGTTTTTTTTTTTTCCACGGAAGTGACTCATTTCTTCATCATACCCAGCTTGATTTCCAAGACTGATAGCAAAATATTCCTTGATTCAAGAAGTGGTCGATGCTGAACACGATTCCTCCAGGCTCAAACGACTGTTTTAGTGGGAAATCTGTCATGATATAGTGTGAACGAATCACACGACCATCCCATTCGCAGAATAAACAGCACAAACTTCTGTACCCACTCCACAGACCAAACAGGAGAGCAAGAACTTTCAACCTGCCACAACGGTGTCGCTGATGTTGGTCATGGTTTAAACACCTCAAAGTGTGTTTCATCTTTTGATAGGTCTCCGTTATTCGGATTGCATAGCCAACTGGAATGCATAGCACATTGCGATTGTGCAAGAAAACAAATTTAAGACTCGTCTTTGATAAATCAATCAACAGTATCCATTCATCTGGATCATGAACAATGTTCAGGGCTGCCATACCAACATTGATGTTAATGTAGTCTACAGTATCAACTTCCATAAAAAAACAATGGGACAAGATCCTATGGATGGGAACTAAAGACGGTTTGCCCTAATGGTACAGCCATGAGCTTCCACTATTTGTGACTACAAAATAACATCTTAGCCTTACCTTTGGCTAGTTCCAAATCCCTGACAAGGTTATTCAGTTCACCTTGTGTTATGATGTGTTATGAGGCGTGGTTCAGATGAGGAGGATTGGCGAAAATATGGGTCATGAGAAATTGAATGTTCAGTACTAGAAGTTTCATCCTTTTCCTCGTCTGACTCAAATCAAAATGGTACTGGTGCATCATGAACCGATAGTCTTCCATGGGGTAATGGGCATACAGCTGACGGAATGTTTCGATAATTAATCGTCCACTTTTTCGTCCTTGACACACCGCTTCCTACTGGAGGCACCATGCAAAAGCAACAATTACTGATATATTCTGTTTGCTTTCGAGAATCAATGGCAATGTAAAGACATATATTTCTTGTTTCCTGTTCAACCACTGCCAAAGATGTATTGCACACGTGTTTCAGCATATGTGTGTCGCCCACCTCTTGTCCTGACCTCCAAGTTTGAAACCAAAATAAATGTGATACACATTCTTAACCACAGTGATTTTCCTAACTTGTGTTATGCATATGTCATTTAACTACATTCATAGCAAATGTTTTCTTTATTGTTCACACAAGTACGTGTCATCTCTGCTCACACTGGCTATACCGAAATGTATCCCTTTGCAAAACTGAAAACAGACAAGTAGCAGGGCACGACTCTGTATGATTTCCGAGCTGATATAGTGCAATTTGTTCAGCCTAGTGATGTACACGTAATTACGATTGCATTATCCTTGACTTTTATGTATAACATGATTCTCTTCATATTTATGACGCAATAACAGCTTGAGATTGCATCATTCATTGATCAGCCTAAAACGTAACAACTGTCGAAACCCAGTCATAAATTTAATGATAGATACACGTTGATATAAATTAATTTCTGTTTTATTCAGAGATACGCAGAGTGCATCAAAGGGTAAAACAACTGACCACAGATAAGGGCATCAAAGCGGAATAATCATACGAGCAAGTAAGTATAGACAAACTAACAATGACTTAAATGACTATTTTATTTTCTCATACCTCTATCTTTATTAATTTATTAAAGGCGTATTTCAAAGAATCTTTACTGATGAACTATAAGCGACTTTGCTGGAATGAATTGACAATCAAACTTATTTAACTTTGCAGATTCTATCAAATTATTTTATTCACCCAAAATAGACAGGGGACAATAAACGCTTGCAAGGCTTTTCGCGTCCCTGTCACGATATAGAAGGAATATAATTTGCCAAGGATACATTTAATCTCTTGAATATATCGCCGAATAAAATTACTCTCGGTTGCGTTTTTCCATCAAAATCGATATAATAATCTCGAGCGGTTGATTTGTTGTTCAAAATGTCATAATATCAAGGTCCTTGACCCACCTTAAATAGTTCAAACGAAATTGACCGTTGATAGAGAATCGTTCCATAACATTTCTGACTTGCTTATAACTCAATCGATAGGACGAACCCATATATACCGTCTCAAAACCATGTGCAGGAACGACATTATTTTGTCCTGAGAGTAAAGTCATGACTGTTAATATTTGTCTCTACTTCTCACTTTGCCCTCAATCGAAAATGCTAAGGATATACAAACAGCAGTAGAGAACAGTAAAATCGCGGAACCAGCTAACTGGAACGAATGACAACCCGGGACCAATTGGTAAAATAGCAAAACTCACCAAGAATAGTATGAATATAACGCAGGCAACCCTAACGTCCTCTACACGCTACATGGTGGCGACCAATAAATTCAGATAATGAAATTAGGAAGACGACAAAAAGGAATTCCATCCAATCAATGCACCAAATGCATCTATCACTCCTGTACCAGTCTATAAGGCAACTATCCAAACACCATTGCATTGAAAAAGTGTGTTAGTGGGTCTCTGAAGCTTCGATATAATCCCATATTTATATACCTACTTTTCAGACCAACGGACCAACACAATGTATACAAAGTTATGAAGTGATTATATAGGGCAGTGTTTGTGTTTAAGCAGGCCTCTAGGCCCTGTTTCATTTTGCAGTGTAATACTAGCCATCGCTTGACCTAGATAAGTTATCTAATCGGACAAAATATTTTAAAAAACTAACGCACTCAACAAAACATCCAGCTACACTCGGGTACTCAAACTATTTCTAAGAATGCGAACGGGAATAATAATAACTATAAAATTATGCATCATATCCAACGGTAATTGTAAATGCGGTATAATAAATCATGGTATATGAACGCCTACCTAGACCGGTATAACTTCTTCACACATAGAGAAAAATATCGTGTTCCACACAAACGAAGATCAGTTCATAAAGAACAGGAAACGTATCAGAAGAAAATGAAGACAAATACATCCCTCCATCATATGAAGACGCATCTAAGTGATCACGAGAACGCGTATTGTAGCAAGGGGACAGTGAGAGAGACAGAGTGATAGAAAGAGACGAATGTACACACTCGCACACAAAGAGAAAGAAAGAGAGTCTCCCATTTGACAACATTGATTAGGGTGCAAATTCTCTTTAACGTTTACGGTATAGCTGTGAACAATTTTGATAACACTTTTTTTCTGTATGGTGAAAATATGTACCTACAAGCGACACTAACATAAATTGATATCTCTGTTTCAGGTATTATCCAAGATCAAGGGATCACAATAACATGGCAAGAACCCTGATCCACAATGCACATCTCAAGTTTACTGTCCATGATGACATTACAGTTAAATAAAGTTAAGAATAACAAGTACATGTAATGGATTGTTTGGAGTTGTGATTTGAAATTTGTGATATGTATCATCAAAATCATTGAATAGATTCGGTAATTAGTACAGTATTTTAATATATCGTTTTGTTATCTTACTAGATCATATAACATTCTCGTTATCAATTATTTTGACACTGTTTTAAATCAAGAGCTGATTCATCGGAAGCAGAATTTTTTTTTTAATAGTGACTTCATTTATTAATATAATTAGTGACATGTAAAATGTTGAATAAATTCTTAAAATAAGTGTTTGTTTCTAATAGGCTGTTAACCTGTAGACACAAAATTTACTCGAACTGCACAACATGGGCACAATGTTCTACCAAGACGTTAGTGCAAATACACGCCAACAGACTGTGGACACACCGTAATAGGGAAAAGTCCCTGTTTTGTAATCTAAGATGAATGGAATGCCAAGGCCTTATTTAATGATAGCATCCATAAAATAAGCACCTCAGTGCATATCCCTGTTTATTGATATTTTGTTATAATTCGAACTTGTTATAAATATGATATCACAGTAAGAAAAATCCGTTAAATTGAAAATGATTTTAATTCTTCGACACGTTGTCTACATAGGTCAAATGTTTGAGAAACATGGCACTCAGAATCATAAATATAAGATGATACATTTTCCGTTGAAGGACAAATAAATCGTTTAATTTTAAGGTAACAGTTTAGCAACACTACCAGCACGTGTGCGGGATGCAAAGACACCTGGTACATGAACTTCAGGTACTGGACTGAACATTTACTAACACGGGTTCCTGAAGCGAGATCGGTGTTGAGGAAAAGCAATATTGAAGGAAACTAATCATTCCAAGTGGCAAACTAACTTGCAATTAAAAACATGACTCGTTTTCAGATAAATATGTTTGTCATACTATAAGTGTTATAACAGACAAAAATGGACACAGTAATAATTTCCGCTAACATTACCAATTGACACGCTAGCTTATGGTTTCAAATTGATTTTATGAAGAAAATAATACTGATAATAATAGAAAATCTTCACGGAAGGTTTTCACCTAGTTTCACCATTGAATATATTCCTAAAATACAAATTGTGTACGCGAAATACTGTTTTTAACATAAAATATGCTTAAAAGGCAATCATCTCAAATATAAGATTATTTTGTCAAAGATGTACAAAGCATTACTTAAATATTGCAAGAGTAGAATAATCAAGGATGCTTTTATGGTTTTAGTAAATATGAAAATAAAGTAACAAAGTATCAAAACCAAATGACAGATACACAGTGCTATTATAGCTATAAAACTGTTTGGTGTATGATCTAAGACTTTGGTCATAAATCAGGTAACAAAAGGAAACGAAACCAACAAGTGTTCTAAAACTTAACATATAACGAAATTATTAAAGTTAACGCAAAATATGTAATTCTAAGAGGAAACTACAGTATTATGAACTGAATGAAAAATATTTCTGACAAACGTTTGAATAATGTCCAGAGGAAGGAATATTCCATATAAATTTCAAATCCATGAATGCATAGATCTGCCAACAGTATCACGTGTCAAACTTGTATGGCGGTGAACTCCTTTATATAATTCACAATTGTTCCAAACATTACTAGTATAGTCCAATGAGTATGTTGTATTTCCACATACAAATGCAAACAATTGTTTTCTCTCCAGTAATATATCAACACAACATAAATTATGTTAGAATACTTGATTGTACGACAAGAACAAAATCAATAAGAATGATAATATAGCTATAAGCAGACATAAAACTATTTCAGTGCATTGTTGTTACTATTGTTACCTTACGATATACCATGCTCCAACACCATAGAAGAACCAACTTGACTTAACCATCCAATGGGGAACTTCATTTTCTTCACACAGAATATACATTTTGACATATGGCAACAGTATGGATATTCACATATCACACTATGGACTCAATATTGACTTTCAGATGTATGGGCAAAATATCTAATTTCAGATTTATTGTCGTACTATGGCCTTTGAGCCATATGGACATACCGCGCAGTAAATGCTTCTTCTGATGTGGACCATTTATGTGTCCTATATATGGGAGTAGCTCCATTACAGTTTATACAAAATGTGTGATTCTACTTGACCAACGGAGATGTAATATTACAAAGCTTATTTTGTGAGATTTGCTGACATGTGGTTAGAGAGTTGCAAGGTGGTAAGCCCTAAACTGGCAGGAGGGACACAATAATGCAAAAAGTAAAATTTCAAAGGAATATAAACATGTAGTTCTCGATGACGTAGGTGGAATGTACATCAGATTTCGCATTGCTGTCAACCTCGTCAACGTAAGTCGACTCAGGCCTGCACCAAGATCTTTGAACATCTGATTAGAGAACGTCTCTCTGCAGATGATACGGAGCTTGCTGCTCACACTGTATGCGCCTTAAAGAGCGTAACATCCTGGTTTGCAGAAGCTCGCCAGCTCTTTGTACTTTAGGTCAGCCTTACGAAAACTGACGTACTTTACCAGCCTGCTCCCAAGTAATAGTTCCGGCTACCAATCATCATCATTTACTTGACATTGCTGAATTTAGTTCAGCAGTTCACCTGGACTCTTTAATATCCTGTGATGCCACGATCGACAAAACATACAACAGGCTGACGAAGACAAACAGCGCATATAGACGGGTTTGGTACAACCATAGCCTAAATAGAGATAAAGCGTCTACAGAACAGCCGTACTGATCACCCACCTACATGGCGCAGAATCTTGGATATACTACAGTCGCGGCTTTCACTGGAGTGACTTCATCACAAACACGGAAGTCTTCAAACAATCAGGGATCATATTTGTTGAGGCCACGCAAATCAATATACAGCTAAGCTTGGAAGAGCACCTGTACAGAATGGAAGATAATCGCCTGCAACAGATTGCTCTGTATGGTGAGCTGTCAACTTGCCGCCGTGATAGAGGGACACAACGAAAGGGATATAAAGGCTCCTTGAAAAAGTTCTTCACCACCTGTAGCATCGATCACCACTAATGGACATCACAATCTGCTGATCGTGAAAGCTGGCGATGACAATTTCACTAGGCCACTGCCACTTTTGAACAAACAGAGGGACAAACGTTTAGAGAAAAACGAATGCGAAGACATAACCAGTAACCATCGACAGCACCCACCACAAGCCATATATTTCCATGCAGACTCTGAGGACGGACGTGCCTATTACATATTGGGCTCTTCAGCCACCCGCGCGCGTTAAATATATATGGGCTACCCTTTCCTAAATTCCTAAATATTCACAAGCGAAGTGAAGTCAGCAAATTCTCGATCATTATTGCTAATATCGCGCCATACAGTAGAACGAATTAATTGGACAGTGGGTGCCCTTATATACATCCACGAGAAATATTAAACCTTGAACTTAAAGCAGATATATGTGGGGGATTATTTTAGATTAATAAATTACAGTTAGTGATCTGAAAACTCGTATAGGTCAAGTATACTATCACAGTTGCCTGTCCAACGGAATGGAATTCTTTAATACTTTATACAAATCTTTGCGTTATAAGAATGATTGGTAGTGTGACATTCCCTATACCTACACAATTCTATACAATAGTCATTATCTCACTCTACGTGGACGAAACATCAGAAAATTACAATATTTTAACAGATGGTCTAATTTGGTACATGTGTTCACGAACGATAGATGCACACGATCAAAAGTATGCGAATGCTCAACGGCAATCTTAGCCCACACAACTGATTAATAGAAAAGATATAAAATCAGTTGGTATGACAAGGGTTGGCATACTTGTACTGCTTATCGTTTTGTAGCGGAGGTTCTCCTATGGCAAGATACAATAAATATGCGTGTATATATATATATATATATATATATATATATATATATATATATATATATATATATATATATATCTATATATATCTATATCTATATATATATATATATATATATATATATTTATATATATATATATATATATATATATATATATATATATATATATATATATATATATATATATATATATATATATATATATATATATATATATATATATATTATGATATCGATATCAACATATACAAAATGATTTAGGACCGTTTATGGTTTGATTCACAATACTTTACATTCCTTGAAAAGTTTCACGTTTTTAACAGAGAGGTGTAACATTAGCTCCTGATTTTAAAACATTGGATGGTTTCGTTTATTTCTCTTACTTGGTTTATGACCATCGATCCTTGCATCCATGACGCAACGTCTTTCTATCATTGCTGATAATCAATTCACTAGAATTAATATTTTCCGTGTTTTAATAAGTTTGTTCTTATGAGGTGTATAACATATGATTAGCTAGTAAAGCACTCGATTGTTCGTGTTCATTAACTGCATTTCATTCAGTGTAGATATGCGAATTTTTTTCCTTTGCTCAATCGGATGTACCCTTCCAACTTATTTGTTCTTTATCCACTTGCTTTATAAACTGTAATAAATTATGTTATTTAATCAGTACTTATTCACATGAACTTGACTTATTTATTGTGCCATTAAGAACACTTCATATCGTACACCTTACATTCACATAATGTTCAATGCTAGAATAAAAGGGTAGACGATTGGCTTCGTTATAATATTTTAACCTTTATCATTTTTTCATTTTCTTTTCGTTCTTCATTCCATCGTAATGTAATACTTGCACAGTGTTGATATGGACAAACGTCCGACTGATTTTAAAACTTTTGTATTTTCTTAGACAAGCATGCTTTCTGGATTATTTCACTTTGATATTCTAAGCTTGATTTCGTTTATACAACCATAATTATAAATTTATCATTAATTGATAGTTTTGTAATGTATCTGCTTTTAACTGTTTAATATTTTCTTAGGTATATTTTAATAATTTATATATAAGGACCTTTTGGAGGGATGCGAATACTCTGATTCCAAACAATTAAGGTGTTATCCATTTATATTTCAATTTAGGTTCATCATCATCTATGTTTGAGAAACTGCATAATTTTAGATATTTTAACACAATTAAATATGAAACTTATACATAATTAACAATTAGAAAATAAACTTTGGATTCACATTAAGTCAAGCCTTGCTATTTGACAGAAACGGTAGCCCCAATTCACAGTGAAAACTGGAACCAATTTGAATACGGAGTATTAACACATGTAGAAGGCAAATGAAATCTTTGTAAATGCTCGAGCGTCTGAAATTTATATATCATTTTCAGATTTAGAAACAATCATTTAGACATAAATTATATAATTATTAATAGATTCTAGGATTAAAACTCTTTTAAAACTGGAAAGGAAGATGAAACCTTTACTCGATTGGAAGTTCATTCTTCACTAATGTTCTTTTTAATCTTAATTTCCACCTATCTATATTGAGTTCTTGTTTATTGCATGGTATTGAAATGTTCTTTACAAGGTCAACTAAATATAATACAATTGATAATATCCTGAAAAGTATACATACTGAATTAAACGTGTAGCAGATGCCTTTTTATTATGCAGTTGCTCACATAATTACTTTGTGTCCTTGCATAAATGTTGTATTTGATGTAGTAGAGCATAAGTGATCAAACATTAGTCAGTGAGGACGTTATCTCTCCCAAACAAATGTTACATTTATAATGGTCTTTTTTTTACCTCGTCTTCATAATAGTTTGTAATCTACATAAATGTTTCCGATTTATATCCCCTATAGTGTTTGTGGTTGACCAGTAACATCTTTTGACTTTCAATATGAGATAATAAAATAATGAATACAGCATGACATCGTCAAAGTTGAATCACGTAATTAATAATACTTCCATGATTTATATAATTTGGTCGTTATGGTATATGGTAGGATATTATGTCACTTTCCTGGTTTGAGATTTGCTTTCAGTACATATAACAATCTGCGTCTTTATGTAATAACTCAATTGAACTTTTTATCATTGTATTACATTTATGTTAAATTATCGTTATGTTGACCACTGTCTACCCTCTTCTAATTTTGAAAGTTTTCTTTACCTTTGTTATTCCATTGCATTTTATACTCGAGGCTTTTTAGCTCGTTTGTACATTTAATTGTGCAGCATTTAAAAAAGTTTGAAATCCAAATTCTTTCTTTTTTTCAAAATTAATTACAATTAAGTTTCGCAGCTCAAATTGCGACTTATATATCATCTTTTATATACCTTCCCATTGTTCTAGATCAACATAAACGTTTCCAGGTCAAAACGTTGGATTTAAATCAATGTCATCAAGGAAACAAAGCATGACCTGTGCAGATTTGAATACAAATATAGCTTTAATTCTTGCAGTTTCCTATTCAGGCGATAATGTATGATGCTATGGGAAAGCTTAAACATTGCACCGAAAGAATGGATCGCACGTGTGCAGTGGAAGGATTGTGTTCATGAGGCATTGGATTAAAGAGTTTTACCTCATAAACAAATTTTATCTCAGATACACATTTTTATATTTTTTAAAACATCATTTCAGTTGGAGTTCATTTTCTGACATGTAATTCATGAATGATTTAAAATGTGACCGACATCTCTCTCAGAAAATACATTGCACAAGCAAAATTAATTTATGTTTTCCCAAGATATTATTTAAATTGCTTCATTCAAACCAAACAAAAGTTGTAAAATTACATAGACTAATGAAATAAGTGTTTGCTAAAGTATATGTGCCACAAAATGTACATGTAGCTCGAGTGGCAGAGCACTGGCAGGCTTAAACAAGGGCAACACAACAAGGGAGGCCAGAGAGAACAATAGAAAGACACGCTGAATATGTCACTGAACAACTTTGCCAGTACATATGACACCTGGCAGCAGAGGTGGTAGTAGAATGACCTGGACAAGGATGATTGGCACTCCTGCAGCCGTACAGATGCTGCAGTGTGCACATGCAGGCAAGAAGGATAACCGTATTATAATAAAGGAGTCAATAGCCCCAAGATCAGCGCTGCTTACCTCCCCTGTCCCGCAATGTCACAAAACATTCAGGGCGCACATCGGTCTCATTAGTAACCTATGCATACACAAACTATTCGTTCCAGCTTCCACAATGAATGAATAAAGAAGTCCTCAATCGGCATGATGGACTAACAAGCCACTACATTCAATATTATATCATTAATACCTGAATTTTACAGTACGTAAGACCAACAATGCTTTGATGTGTTTGGAATTTACCAAACTGTTTGTTTTTCTTTGACGATTGACTGGATGTATTTGCCCGGATAATGACATGGTCACCATTTTCTAGATGAGTTTTTTTTTTAAAATACCAGTTGAGAACTATCTCCGTTCCTTACACCCGACATCACTTTGTTCCAAATGAAGAAAATGGAAAAACAGCTTATAGGAGCAATATTTTTTTGAAAGATACTTCTTAATTTTATGACATCAAACTGTTTATCAATTTACCAAGTTAATAGATCCCAACAGTTTTGGAGTTACAGACAGCAAACAAAATTAACATAAGGTACAACTAATTTTCATGGAAATATATAGCTGCTGAGCAATTACAGAAAAACAATAACCAGATCGAGAAAATTATACATATTCATCTTACTTTTAAAATTTAAGTTATATTTTATGAATATAAAATAGTCTCTACAGGTAAAATTAGTGGGACTCCTTTTGGATGCCGCCCACCACCCCTACCCGCAGCCACCCACACTTTGCGGCCCTTGACACTGACGAGTTTGTGTTCATAAGTGCCCCTCAATAAAAGCCACTTTTTAATGTTACCAGCGGACAGCATATTCGTGCAAAATATGTAAGAATAGGGTACATGTAATATAAGGTTAATACTATTGCACTAACACCAAGGTAATTACGACTGGATGTAATTTTCTACATCATAACATAGTCAGCAAGGGCTAAAAATAGAATTTGTCGAATAACATAAACAAATAACCTTGAATAAGACATCAATAGACAAGGACCAAAAAGTCATGAATCAGTACAAGGATATATTATGTTAAATACAACTCATTTTGTCGACTCTACTAAAGTAATGCCTGCAGAATTAAGTTGCAGTCCTGAACAATTAGCAACATAGGAATAAATCATTACACAATTTTAACATAATAATACAAAAATGGAGAATTAGTACTTCAGAATAAAAAGTAGATGTTGTTCAACTTGATGACAATTGGTAGAGTTCAAGGGTTCTTGCAGACAAATGTGTTGTTGATATGACTAAACAATATATTTCGTAAGAGAAATTGCTAATATTACGCTGAACTAGGTAAATGCAGTAAATGGAATGATAATCATTTAGAACGTCATACACTGTTTATATCTATATTTAATTGACGTTTATGAATGGTTTTCCTATGCGCATTTCAACAACGATGCTGTTTAAGACAGAAAGAATCAATGAATTATAAAAGCAACTATTAAATGCTACTTTTAAAGAAAGATATTAAATGCTTAAAAGATATTTGTGGCTTTCTTACTACACAAACATATTGATCACAAATATAGTTGCCTTTGTAAAATCCACCAATCTTTTCATGGCTACTTTCCTGGTGCAGAAGCGGTGACAGTATAAGTGGAGGACAACTGTATAAATAATTTATATAAACGAAATTATTAAATGGTAGATACAATTTGGACATAATCTTTAAGTCATACAAATTGGCAAATGTGTTATGTGCGAATCAAAATATTATCACATATACCAAAAGCTAGTGGTCAAAAAAAAATCTCTTTAAAGTCAACCCCTTCAGGGAACATAACGCAGTCTCTCAAGACAGCTGCTTGACCAGTTTTCAAAGAGGAAATTTACAAAGGAATAAAGACAATAATGGTACATGAAATTTTGCAATTTATTCTTCATGCAAAATTACATTAAAATATTTCGTTCATCTAAAATAAATGTACAAAGCAATATATATATATATATATATATATATATATATATATATATATATATATATATATATATATATATATATATATATATATATATATATATACATATATACATATATAAATATATATATATACATATATAATATATATATATATATATTATATATATATATATATATATATATATATATATATATATATATATATATATATATATATACATATATACATATATAAATATATAAATATATATATATATATATATATATATATATATATATATATATATATATATATATATATATATATATATATATATATATATATATATATATATATATATATATATATATATATATATATGTATATATATCTTTGTGTTTAATATGACTACATACGTCAATAGTGTTTTTCTGCTGTTTCTGGTTCATCATAGCAGTGTGTAAATTCATGTTTTCCCTTAAAATCACAGTTGTTGGTGATGACCTGGCAATGTTTCCTGAAAACAATTAAATACACATATAATAATTTCAATCCATACATGACGATTGTGGGAATACAAATATTTTGTAGTTATGTACATTTATGAAAAGGCTGGCTTATTAAAGATAATCATACCACTACTATTTTGCTGAATTTATTTTCAATGTCAGATGCGTTTGCTTTCATACGTCAGCCTGAAAAAATAAAGAAAGGTCACAGGCCCAATATATGCCTGGGCCAGCCCAAATTAGCTGCATTTGGCATCCAAGTTGTTTATTTTTCTTCATGGTTGTGTGATATCACATTCGAAAATTTGAATCTCACACACGGCTAGAAAAAGGAATTTGTTCTTAAACAAAACTGCTTCTTCAACTGGTTAAAATCTTAGATGACACGGTTAAACGAACATACACGAGCGTCATTAAAATCCAAACCATTCGGTACAATTAAAGAATACATTTTCGGATCTTTGTTTATGAGGCTTCTTCAGTTGAATAGTGTTGTTGATAGTTTTCATAAAGAATTTACAATGTTCACATCTAACATGTCATCACCAGGAAAAAGTCAATTGAAAATAACTGGTTGTACTGTACATTTCACACAATTACACAGAATCAGTTACTTATAAGGCTGATTAAGAATCGTTTGAACTATATTGTGTTCCAAATTGTGTTTGATTATATTCCAATTTAAATAAATACCAAACCAAGATTTATGTCATAGTTTCCTGGACACTGCAGGTAATATCGAGCATAAACATGATTGTCCACACAATACGCGCAATTGCATTTATTTGTTGCGTTATTCACCTCAATTGTACAATACAGTTATCCTAATTTTCTATTTTAAACACAGAATCTTTACAAATGAAAATGCCAAACATCACTAAAAAAGGCCAAATCCACATCTAAATTTTTCCTTGAAAGTTAACATGACAGCAACAAAATACAGCAGATTGATGCATGAAAGGATATGTATTCTATCACTTAGAGAAAACATTTTTTAATTTAATCCCTGCAATTGCACTGAAGTCAGTTTTCTTTGTTTATTAGCAGTAGAACAACATTATATTATCTATGGATCGCGAAATATAATTTGTTTTCATTCTCCATTATATCTTTACTATTTAGAACCTACTTGGAAGCAAACCATAATTTCCTGTTCCATCTTCTTGTATGAACGATTTGAATATATGAATTAAAATCGAGGTACCCTTTGTGGTCCATAAGTGTGTGCTGGACAGGAAAAAATATAGACGAATTTTAATTAGCCCTTAAAGCGCTATAAAGTTATTAAAAGTGCTATAAACTTATTAATTACAATGGAAATAAGAGATTGAGCTGTCATAATACGTGTTTCATGTGAATGACCTCTTTGTTCCAATCCAGACAATTCCTCAATTTAACTGTTTCATTTCAACAGCAGAGAGGATGAACAGACCTTTCGCTACAAAATCATTTTTGAAACAATAAAGCTTCCTACGAATATGTAAAAATAGGTTCAATCACGCCACACCGAAGCCTCTAACTTGCCAAGAGTATCTCTAGTTGGGTTAGTTTGTTTTGTTCCATTACTTTTGTCGTTAGTGTTTTTCTAAATGTGTATGTGTTTTTGTTTAAACGCCGGACGTTTTGTTGAAGTCGCACCTTCTCTGCTGATATAATTACTTCCCGCTTTTATAAACCAAATATTTTATCAAGACCAATACAATATCGTGATAGTGGGACGTGTAAATGTATTGTTATAAATCCTTGCGTGGTACCCTCCGCTCCCGAAAAGAAGTTAGAACAAAACTGAATCATATCCATATATAATCTACACCAAGTTTGATGAATATTTCTTAGAGTATATTTATCATCTCCGTTAAACACAAGCAAAATAGTACAATTATCTATGGTCATTTTTGGTATGTGTGAGTATCGCTGGGTAACATATATAACATCAGTGTTTCTATGTCTGCCGCGAGAAAATATTCGTGCTGGATTTGTTTGTTTGTCAATCATTACGTCGTCGACTACTACGAGATTATTAAAAACCCATCAAGGTCGTCTACGGACAGTTCCTCATCAATATTATAAAATTAATAATGTCATCGCCATCATCATTTAACATTTTGAATGTTTAATAAATGCTTTAAGCACATATAACTCCGCTGACAAACTACTGACGGTACTACTAAATGTAACTTATTTCACTTGAGCAATCTCAATAACAAATGATATAATATTTGCATTTTACCAGACCCAGATGGACCTATTATTATCATTCCAATATAATTCGCTGATGCTGATATATGTTTTACTGGCTCTTGATTTCGTGCCGCTATTAAATCAATGACGTCAGTTTTATACAAATATAAAAAAATAATATAGATATATATTGCGTTCGATGCCGAGCAACCAGGCGCATGCATGAATTAGCAACATGTATAACCCAAAAAATAAAATAAAATAAAACTCGTTCCCTTACAGGTAAATGTGCTAAACCTTGTGCAAGTAAATATACATGTATCTCCCTTGACAAGTCAATGCAAATTGGTGGTGATATCGCTGCTACATTAGGAAAATTACCAGGAACTCCATTATTTAAATATCCAGGAGAACAAAAACATCTTCCCGGATATAAATATTGCGTCCTTGAACCCGATCTAATATTCGGATTGTTGAGCAAGATAAGCAAAACCTTTCGAATATCCCTTAAACGCGAATGTTAAAGAATATCACGTTCATGATGTAGCTTATAAAAGTAAAGATTTAGAAGAATGACATATTTCAGACGTAAAATTAATTAATGCATTCAATTCTATATAAACCAATTTTTCTGTGAATCCTTGGCTAATGGCTTGATCAGATCTGCAAAGAAAGGTCTATTATTTGGAGCCTGTTCTTAATCATCCTTTGTCAATAACATCGCTATCACCAGTAGTTTCTGTGAAGTGAATGACAGTTACCTGCAGATGAGATATTCTTCTGACCCGAGACACTGCGAGATAAACTAAGTTTGATCATTCGATGCGACCATAGACGATCCAAACATTTGCTTCAGAATTAGTATTGCGGTCCTAGAACCCGACTTAATATTTGGATTGTTGAGCAAGATAAAGCTAGACCTGGCGAATGTTCCTTAAATGCGAATGATAAAGAATGTCACGTTCATGATGTAGCTTACAAAAGTAAAGATTTAGAACAAGGACATATTTCATACGTGCAATTAATTAATGCCTTTAATTCTATATAAACAAATTATTCAGTGAATCATTAGCTAATGGCTTGGTAAGATCTGCAAAGAAGGTCCATTATTATTTGGAGCTTGTAATTAATGATCCGATTAATGAAACACAGCTCGCTAATCGATTATTCTGATGAATGTTTATGTCATCATAAATTCAACATCGAGATCAAGGTCACGCTTAATTTTTCCTCGCAAAGTTTAAACTAACAGATTTCTTACTATATCACTGTCAATAACATCGTTATCATCATTAGTTTATGTGAAGTCGATGACAATTCCTTGCAGCTGAGATATTCTTCTGACTCGAGACACTCCGAGATAAACTAAGTTTGATCATTCGATACGATCATTGACGATCCTAACATTTGCGTTGGAAATAATTATTACTTATGATGAATAAATGGTCATTGCATTTCATAGCGTCCATGGAGATTTTGGCCATGGGTAATGCACCATTCGCGCATAATTAAAACAACATTATTTAATGCAACATTTTGTTTCTCTGACGATCCTGGTATATCAACGTCGACATTATGTCGTCATGTATCAGCATGTATGTTTTAAAACTTGTATTTATCCATGGAGATTTTGGCCATGGGTAATGCACCATTCGCACATAATTAAAAGAACATTATTTAATGCAACATTTTGTTTCTCTGACGATCCTGGTATATCAACATCGACATTATGTCGTCGTGTATCATCATGTATGTTTTAAAACTTGTATTTATCTATCTGAAATTAGTGTTGTTGAAGTGTTATCACAAGCTATCTTTGTACTTGCAACTATCAGCTCAGTTTGTATCCATAAATTCTAAGAATTGTTAAAAGGAGTTTCGGAAATTATTTTACATTGAATTGTATTGGGATGTAGTCGGATTAATTTCTAAGTGCGATATGATTATTGGTTATTTCTTCATAATACTATAAAAAAAATCCTCAGCCATTCATATGGAGACAATCCAACAAACGGCAGTGGTTGAACGTGATCGCCATACATTATCACAGCACTATGTTTATTCATTAACCAATCAAAAACTAGTTTTAACATTTCCAATGAAACTGACAATATATCATCCAAAACAATAATCATTCCACTTTATTTCTCGCTTTTCATTCAAGAGCCCATTTATCTTAATTCCATCGAAATAATTTTTGATAGTGCATGACTTAATAGTTCTGTCTCTCATGATTATTCTATGTCTGTGTGTAGCTGTTAATACAACTTGTTCTGAACAATTGTTCAATAATAATTCGAGCACACGAGCTGTTTTACCAGACCACCATGCCAATAAAGTAAACTGTTTTATGTCTATATACAGGATCAAATACAGATGGTGCTGATGATAATTTTGATATTTTATTTTTTGGGCAATAAATACCTTTAAGTTCAACGTCAGAGGATTCTGAATATTTTATGAACGAAATATAGTATTCAATTTAAGAGAAATTTGCTTGTTTGGTTTTAAACCTAGTAAATTTATATCTCATAGTTTCAGAATTGATGACGCCATTGAAGCGGCAAGAAAAAGGTTTCAGTGAGAACCAAATATGGGTATCAGGCACCTGGAGATCAGATGCATTTAAGATATACATACTATTTGGCAAACGGGTCTAAGCTATGTAACATTTAAATAACTTTTTCTAAAATCGCCATTTTACTTTCTTTCAGTTCGTTTGGGTTTCACAAACCGAGACCTCTGGGCATAGCTTGGATATCACTAACTCGACCAGGACCAATCAATGCATAACTGCTTTTTCGACCACATGGAGCGCATGAGGGTCCACTATCAGCTCGGGAAGACCAAATGCTCATGCAGGAAGTACGCGAATACGTTTTAAATTTCTTCCAAATCCTACAAGCATGCTTGATATCTCCTAAGTACCGGGGAGTTTGTATGTGCTCTACAGCCACAGAACTACATAATTCGTGGATTTAATATCGATCAACGTTGACATTTTCTTTTTTATCTTTTGCTGTACATATTTGTTCTTTGCCCCACCCACATTTATATGGCTGACAGATATACAGCAAGTTCAATGTGCCGTATTTCTTTTCAATGTGGTTGCTGCCTCAAAATAATATATGTATTATTAGCTATGTCTACTAGATAGACTTTTTCCAAACAGTTATGATATGCTGTAAATACATAGCACACTTTTTATTCACTACTGCCATTTAAGTTCAATAGAAAGTCGGAACAGTGGCCAGTACCAATCACAATATTTGTCTTTGTTTTAATTATCAACCCATATGCTTTGGCTTTGTAATATTTGCACGACTGACCTAAGTGAATCTGTCTTTACACTCCCTATCATCATTTCGATTTAATTGGACTGGTGTGTGCACATTTAATTATACAATCTCATCAAACAATTAATGCATGTGAAGGAATTAATAATGTTATATACTGCATGGAACATTCGTAATGCACTGATGTGCCGGAGTGAGATGTGCAACACGACTGGCAATGAGAGGAGTTAAAATATTTATTTTGTTAAACAAAATGATGTCGATATTACAAGCGTGTTTTCAGTACTTTATAATGCGAAAATGTTAGAGTTGATTACTATTAAGTTGAAATCCTTGTATGAGAATTAAGCGATGAAATAGCTTATGAAACACAAACTGAACAAATAGACCTTTGAACGAGTGGAAAGTAATATTACAGAAACGCCTTACTTATTTCTTTCATTCGAATAGTTTTTAACCTGATAATTTCATTTTTAAATCCTTTCTTGTACATCTTACAAAATTATACGACGCATATGGCAATTTACGGTAATGATTGATCCTCTGTATATACACAACCTGACTGGTATAAAGCGATATTCATGATCCCCACCAGTTATGGTGTGGTAAAGTCATCATGCGTACACCAATGCTTTACGATTGCATTTGACGACCTTTTAATGATTTAAAGATACCTTGATAAAAAAAAATTATATGCTTCTGCACGCAACACATATGTCTCTGCCATATGAAATCATATATAGTGAAATTTTTATTTTTAATGTCAATGATATATGAAAACTTTTTTTCCTCATTTTTAAGATGAATTAAAAAGAATTTTCAAGAAAACCGATCGGTTTCTACAATTATTATGTTCCGTGGGCCTTTACAATATGTGTGATAAGCTGTTCTTTGTAATGACCTGTCAATCATTGTGGTCCATGTCGTCTTCGTGAAACATTTAATTAGCTTAATGTTTCTTTAACATTCCGTAACATTTTAATGTATGACTAAAATACCAAATTCCAATGATAAAGAGTTTTATGTGACATACTGAACTAGAACGGTATGTTAATTACGCCACTCCTCTTTATATCAGTGAAAGCAATCAAACGTCTACAAACGATACTGCTAATCTCCTAAAATTATGTAACTTTTTTATTACGGGGCTCGAACGGGTGTGGTTTCATTAACTATTTTACTTCGATGGTCTATCCGAAAAATAGATTCCAATAATCCGTAAGTTTGAAAGCAAACATATTTCATCCAGCTCTTTCATTCTTGTCGTATGCTTAACATTAACCAGGTGAATAAATTGCTTGTTTAAAAAAAGTGCTCATTTACCTTGCAGTTCAATTATTGTTTTCATACAAATTGTTGCAAATTCATTGATGCATATCTTTTTGGTGGTCAATAATTGTATAACATTAACTAAAAGCATATGTTAATCCGAAAGAATAACAACACATTCGCCGATGAATACAAGATCTGGATGACATATGTCAAAAACACATTCTGATTATACTTTTATTGTACTCAAAGTAGACGGTTACGGCAATGTCTGCTGACCTAGTTTATCATTGTAACTAGCAAATCTAGTATACAGTACGTAAGGTTTACAAATTTAATCAGAGTTGAATCATAATGCCACAGAAGAAACATTTAATCTACGCAAAGGCGAACCCATACGTCTATGATTGATTAACCCATATTGTTACAGTAAAACACGTACAAACACATATTATATCAGCTTGGAAGACAAACATCACTTACTTTCAATTATTCGCACGCAACATGAAAGACTGACAAAGTTTAGAAAATTAGTGCCGAATTGCTTTGTTAAAATGGAACGGTGATATATGATCGATGTACTTTCCACTGTGTTTTCAGGTGCAAATAGGCATAACTTCTCTTGATTAACGTAACACCAGTTTAAGCATCCAAATCACTATGCCACGGTAATTTATTGTCTTGCTAACGTTTGACATCCATGTTATTTTCCAGGCATAAACGAGGCCTACCTCTTCAAGCGGACAAGTGTATATAGTAAAGATACCGAAGAAGAAGAGCTGAATGTACTACGTGAAGCGTTAGAACTTTATGACACAGACAAAGACAGGTATTTGAATTTGGAAGAGTACAGGTTCGTGCTAATCTAAATATATCATCAACACTACGAACGTTACTATATCGTATACCTTCGATTTGATGACTACTTCATTTGTCATACTTTTTATCTATCAACTGGGTTTTCTCATAGATGCAAACCACTATTCAAAGTCAATCTGGATCAAAACGGACACGTGAGTCGTCGCATTAAGATGCTGAGATTTATGTCAAATATTATAACGAAAGAAACGTAGAGTTTATAATATTTGCTTTTATATAGATACATGTCACGATAGGTTATTGCAATGAGTACCATTTGTATAGAGGTTCGTTGAACAAGTCGATGAGGACCACTTGAGTGTTTTGTATGAACAAACGGTCTAGGAGTGTTTAGGTGGTCGATGAGGTCAATGTGCTCCTTGAATGTTATGTGGCATTGTGGAATGGGATGGAAGCAACGGTGATCGTGGGGTTACCGGCTTGACATTTCCTGGCCTGCCTAAGTTGTTCTGCCGCGGATGTCCTTTCGGCTTTGCAAGATGAAGCACATTTAGTAATGAAAAGCGTCCCACGACCTGGTAATACGACCATGTAATGGTGAGTCTGCTCCCCCGTGTCGTTACTAATGAGTAATTTCTTCAATGATTTATTCATGGTGTCCTTGTATCATTTTATCTAACCTCCATTGTCGCGTTTTCCTTGTTCAAGCTAGCCATAAAAGAGATATTTTGGGAGCCGGTGGTCTGCCATGCGAGCGACAATGCCTGCCCATCGCAACATTGATTGCACCAAGATGATGCAGCTGCTGGGAAGGCAAACTCGGACGCAGACCTCGGGATTCCGTCTTGCTCATGTAATTTCGCATGATTCCAAAATTAAGGCATGCGATATAAATGTTTTTATAGACAACAACACTATACAACAGTTGCACTTTCTGAATCAATTCCTTTGTTTAGGGTATAAAGGTTGTAGAGGTCATATGGAGTTTTTACTTTCATGCTTAACAAAGGCACCTATACCCATGACGAAAATATATTATATTCATTGTTAACGAACTCATCATATCTTAGGTCAAATATTTTGACTGATAGTACTGCTTGTAACTTGATGGTCTGGTCAGACCTTCCTCAGCTAATTATGTTGCAATTATTAAAATTTGTCGTCTTGACACAGCCCTCTACGTTTCTGCGGTATTTACATTTGATGTGACCATGACATTACTTGTCAAAAGCTGTTGTCATTGCTAAATCAAACCCCACACTGTTACCTATATGATTCGTAATTTCCTTATATGGATTTAAGTATTTCTAATCTTCTACATGTAAACATGATTTTATAATTCAAAGTTTAACTGCCGGTCAGTAAATATAATTATTTATATGGAGAGAGATTGAAAGAGAGTCACAATAAAGAGAGAGAGAGAGAGAATTGCCAATATAAATCAAACATAATTTGTCATCCCTAGATTATATAGAAGAAAGCTTGGTACTACTGGGCATTAATAGTATTTATTATAAACAACACTTTCATGCAGAATATATATATATATATATATATATATATATATATATATATATATATATATATATATATATATATATATATATATATATAGTGCAATTATTGCTTAATTCACCTGGATGCGTACCTATTGTCAGCATAATTCATACTGAACTACACGTTAATCATCTTTACGGCATACACATATGATATTACCTAGCGAAAGCGTCATCAGTATTTATATTCCTCAACCCAATCCAAATATTATATTCTTGTGTAACTTTTAATTTTAAGTGCTCCTCTGGTGGGATTTGAAAATACGAGTCCAGTAGTACTGTTTCACTTTACGGACGTTGATGGAAATAATCTAATATGTTTTGAAGGTAATATCTTAATAGCTGCAAGTTTTTGAAACACGTCTTCTGCTACAACTATTACTACGTTTGGTTTTGTTTGGAATGGCAGTGTATTGTGCCATAACAATTTAAATGCATCTTCTTATCCGTTTCAGCTTTCGCCTAACAAAATATCCGAATCAAGCCAAGGTTGTGGTTATGCGGTGTTACATTAAGCGAGTTCTCCAAAAAATATGTAATATCTCTTTACCCTAAACTTAAATATTTCCTCATTAATTATGCTTAATACGCTTCGAGCTGATTGCTATAATAATTCATATATTTGAAAAGGATTTTAAATTCCATATAGAGTCTTTGTAATCAGCAAGCACCATTATGAACTAAAACGTGTCGGCCACGAGCCCATACCATTCGGATGTAAATATTAAAGAAACAAAACAAACTTTAATGTTCTCTTTATGCCGTTTCTGATGGTTGACAAAAAACAATGAAGCAGTTCCTTGTTTTTAGGTTGAAGAAGAACTAAACAGATCCAGCTTTGTTTCAGTACATTTGCTTACATGATTTCCGAAGAGGAAAGTTTGTCTCGGACCACTGTGCAAGTGGAATTAATTTGTGCTTTGTACATGACTGTAACTCATAAATGTCCTTCTGAATATATCACACTAGCTAGATAGCTTATGTCCTTGGTTGTAGACGAAAAGTTACTATACTATTTGTTACATTTAATTTACTCTCAGTTCAGAACGATGGATTTCAATTGGTACATTTTGTTGTCTTCCTGAAGTTTGTCATGCTGATGTGATGTAAAATATATACAAACTTTACATGAGGTACTTGGAAGCTGCTTGTGTTTCTATCCACGGTCGTGGCACAGTTTTTCATCAGACCCAGCTTGATTTGCAATAATGATATCAAAATATTCCTTGATGCAAGAAGTGGTCGATGCTGAACACGTTTCCTCCAAGCTCAAACGACTGTATTAGTGGCCAATCTTTCTTGATATGGTGTGAACGAATCACACGACCATCCAATTCGCAGAATAAACAGCACAACCTTCTGTACCCAGTCCGCAGACCAAACAGGAGAGCAAGATCTTTCAAACTTCCACAACGGTGTCGCTGATGTTGGTCATGGTTTAAGGACCTAAAGTGTGCTTGATCTTATGATAGGTTTACGTTATATGGATTGCATATCCAAATGGAATTCATGGCACATTGCGATTGTGCAAGAAAACAAATTTAAGACTCGTCTTTGATAAATCAATCAACAGTATCCATTCATCTGGATCATGAACATTGTTCAGGGCTGCCATACCAACATTGATGTTAATGTAGTTTACAGAATCAACTTCCATGACAAAAAATGAGACAAGATCCTATGGATGGTAACTAAAGACGGTGACCCTAAGGCTACTGCCATGAGCTTCCACTGTTGTTGACTACAGAATAACATCTTAGCCTTACCTTTGGCTAGTTCCAAATCCCTGACAAGGTTATTCAGTTCACCTTGTATTATGATGTGTTATGAGGCGTGTTTCAGAGGATTAGGATTGGCGAAAATATGGGTCATGTGAAATTGAATGTTCAGGACTAGAAGTTTCATCCTTTTCCTCGTCTGACTCAAATCAAAATGGTACTGGTGCATCATGAACGATAGTCGTCCATGGGGTAATGGGCATACAGCTGTCAGATTGTTTGGATAATTAATAGTCCACTTTTTCTTCCTTGACACACAGCTTCCTACTAGAGGTGCCATGCAAAAGCAACAATTAATGATATGCACTGTTTGCCCTCGAGAATCAATGGCAATGCAAAGACATATATTTCTTTTTCCTGTTCAACCACTGCCAAAGATGTGTTGCACACGTGTTTCAGCATATGTGTGGCGCCCACCTCTTGTCCTGACCTCCAAGTTTGAAACCAAAATAAATGTGATACACATTCTTAACCACAGTGATTTTCCTAACTTGTGTTATGCATATGTCATTTAACTACAATCATAGCAAACGTTTTCTTTATTGTTCACCCAAGTACGTGTCATCTCTGCTCACACTGACTATACAGAAATGTATCCCTTTGCAAAACTGAAAACAGACAAGTAGCAGGGCACGACTCTGTATGATTTCCGAGCCGATATAGCGCAATTTGTTCAGCCTAGTGATGCACACGTAATTACGATTGCATTATCCTTGACTTATTTCTATAACACGATGCTCTTCATATTTATGACGCAATATCAGCTTGAGATTGCATCATTCATTGATCAGCCTAAAACGCAACAACTGTCGAAACCCAGTCATAGATTTAACGATAGATACACGTTGATATAAATTAATTTCTGTTTTATTCAGAGATATGCAGAGTGCTTGAAACGGCAAAACAATTAACTACATATAAGGGCATCAAAGCTGAATGACCATACGAGCAAGTAAGTATAAACAAACTAACGATGACTTAAATGACTATGTTGTTTTCTCATACCTCTAACTTTATTAATTTATGAAAGGCGTATTTCAAAGAATCTTTACTGATGATCTATGAGCGACTTTGCTGGAATGAATTGACAATCAAACTTATTTAACTTTGCAGATTCTATCAAATTATTGTATTCACCTAGCACACTCATAACGATCCACCTAACATACTCAAAATAGACAGGGGACAATAAACGCTTGCAAGGCTTTTCGCGTCCCTGTCACAATATAGATGGAATATAATTTGCCAAGGATACATGTAATCTCTTGAATATATCACTGAATCAAATTACTTTCGGTTGCGTTTTTCTATGAAAATCGATATAATAATCTCGAGCGATTGATTTGTTGTTCAAAATGTCATACCATCCATGTCCTCGATGACCCACCTGAACTAGTTCAAACGAAATTGGCCATTGATAGAGAATCGTTACATAACATTTCTGACTCGCTTATAACTCAATCAGTAGGACGAACCCTTTGGTACCTTCTCAAAACCATGTGCAGGACCGATTTTGTTTAGTCCTGAGAGTAAAGTCATGACTGTTAATATTTGTCTCTACTTCTCACTTTGCCCTCAATCGAAAGTGCTAGGGATATACAAACAACAGTGGAGAACAGTAAAATTGCGGAACCAGCTAACTGGAACGAATGACAACCCGGGACCAATTGGTAAAATAGCAAAACTCACCAAGAATATTGTGAATATCACGCAGGCAACTACCAAGTCCGCTAAACGCTACATGGTTCTGACTGAGGAAGTCAGATAATGAAATTAGGAAGACCACAAAAAGTAAATCCATCCAATTAATGCGCCAGATGCTTCCACTATCTCCTGTGCCAGTCTATTAGGCAAATATCTAAACAAGATTGTATTGAATAAGAGTGTCAGTGGGTCTCTGATGCTTGGATATAATTTCATATTTATATACATCCTTTTCAGACCAACGGACCAACACAATGTATAACAAGTTATTAAGTGGTTATATAGGGCACTGTTTGTGTTAGAGCAGGCATCTAGGACTCTGTTTCATTTTGCAATGTAATACTAGCCATCGCTTGACCGAGATAAGTTAAAATATTTGAAAGAAATAATGCACTCAACAAAACATCCAACTACACCCGGGTACTCCATATATTTCCCAGAAAAAGAATGTGAATAATAATAATACTAACTACAAAATTGTGCATCATATTCAATGGTGATGGTAAATGCGGTATAATAAATCATGGTATTTGAACCCCTACCACGACCCGTATAACCTCTTCACACATAGAGAAAATATCCTGTTCCACACAAAAGATCAGTACATAAAGAACAGAAAATATATCAGAAGAAAATGAAGACAAATAGATCCCTCCATCATATGAAGACGCACCTAAGTGATCGCGAAAACGAGTATTGTAGCAACGGGACAGTGAGAGAGGCAGAGTGATAGAGAGAGACAGAGGAAGGTACAAACTCACAAACAAAGAGAGAGAGAGAAAGAGTCAACCATTTGACATCATGGATTAGGGTGCAAATTTGCTTTAACGTATACGGTACAGCTGTAAACATTTTGATAACACTGTTTTTTTATGTATGGTGAACATATGTACCTACAAGCGACACTAACATACATTTATATCTTTATTTCAGGTATTATTAAAGATCGATGTTTCACAATCACATGGCAAGAATCCTGATCCAAAATTCACATTTCAAATGTACTCTCCATGATGACATCAACATTAAATAAAGTTAAGAATAACAAGAACATTCAATGGATTGTTTGGAGTTGGGACTTGATATCTATGGAAATTTAACATCAAAATGATTGAATATATTCGGTAATTAATGCAATGTTTCAATATATCGCTGGGTTCTCTTTCTAGGTCATATAACATTCTCGTTATCAGTTAGTTTGACACTGTTTTAACCAAGAGATGATTCATCTAAAGCAAAACAGTAAATTATTCCAGTGTCATTCATTTATCAATATAATTAGTGACATGTACATTGTTGAATAAATACTTGAAAAAAGTGTTGTTTCTAATAGGCTGATAACCTATACACACATATTTTGCTCGAGCTGCACAACATGGGCACAATGCTCTACCAATACATCAGTGCGAATACAGGCCAACATACCGTGCACACACCTGGATACAGAGACGTACTCGTTTTGTAAATATTTACTGAAATATTGCAATAGCAGAACAATAAATGATGCTTTTATGGTTTTAATTGGTATGAAAATAAAGGAAAAAAGTACCAGAACCAATTGAAAGACAAGTGTTATATCAATACAATTATTTAGTTTATGATGCAAACATTTGGTCATAAATCAGGTAACATAAGGAAATACAACCAACAAGTTTTTTTAAACTAACCTATAATTCAATTATCAAAATTAACGTGTAAGAGGAAAATATAGTATCATGAATTGAATCCCAAATAATTCTGACGAAAGTTTTAATAATGTCCAAAGAAAGGAAATATTCATTATAAATTTCAAATCCATGAATGCATCAGTCTAACAACAGTCCTGACGTGTCAAAATTGTGTAGCTGGAACTTCTTTTTATAATACACAATAGTTCCAAAAATATATCATAGTCCAATGAGTACTTTTTATTTCCACAGGAAAATCAGAACAAATGTTTTCTCTCCGATAATATATACACACAACATACAATATGTTAGAAGACTTTATTTTATGACAAGAACAACATCAACAAGAATGAGAATCAGCTGTAAGCAGACGTAAAAGCAATACAGTGCATCATTGTTACTACTGTTACCTGACGATATTCCATGCTCCAACGTCGTAAAAGAAAAAAAACTTGATTTGACCATCCAATGGGGAACTTAATTATATGCACACAGAATATACATTTTAACATATGGTAACAGTATGGACATTGTAACATATCGCACTATTGGTTCACTATGGCCTTTCAGACATTTGGACATACTGCGCAGTAAAACCTTCTTCAGACGTGGACCATTTATATGTCATATATGGGAGTAGCACCTTCACAGTTAATTCCATATGTGTGATATTATCTCCCCAACAGTGAGCTACTATTACAAAGCTTATATTTTGTTGGTAGACATGTGGTTAGAGTGGTATGCCTCAGGCTGGTATTGCATCAGGGACACAATAATGCAAACGGTAAAAATTCAAAAGAATATAGACATGTAGTCCTTGATGACGAAGGTGGCATCACTTTCAGTTTTTGCATTGCTGTCAACCTCGTTGACGTAACGCGACTCATGCCTATACCAAAATCTTGGAAAAACTGATTAAAGAACTTCTCTCTGCCGTTGATGACTCCCCTGTAGCCCATACAACATATATTTCCCATTTGGACTTATGTACGATTTACTTCAGTTAACAGTTGTATTGACCTAGTGAATGGATACCTCACATCCGAATGTGTCCTCTAGAATATGTAGTTCTGTGCCTTTTGTCGTAATACAGAAATAAACTTTCCATATTGATAAACTGCATTTTTCATTTTTTAAGTGTCTAGTTTTATTCATATTGATTGTATCAATATCATGCAGAGTTATTATTGAAATAGTAAGTATGTATTTAATGAAGAAAGTTGAGCATTACAAACAGGGAACTCACAAATATTCACAACTTGGTGAAATAAATCTGACGTAAGGCTGATGCGAAATGGGAATAAACAAGAGGCAAATAAAATATTGTATATATTTACATTTGATTAAAATCATTATTCTGTTTTAACTAAGACAACTACAAACCGAACACTTGTTATCTTTGTCTCTATCTCTGTCTATCTATATCTCTCTCTATCTCTGTCTCTTCCTTTGGTTGTTAGAATTAACCTTTACCATCATTAGTAATTCTATAAAGACACTGCGACGGCCTTTGAATATTATTATATTTAATTAATACTAGACTTATTCTAGAACATTATAATATGTTTAATAAACACCATTACCATCAACAACAACAAGAAAGCACTAAATATATCACATTATATGTGCTTCTAACAAATAACTGTGCCGTGTATTGCCGACAGGCTACTGTATTATTGATTATGTAAATAATGTATATAAATAAATATGTACTTTTGTATATACCTTGCGACGCACCGTCGTCTTGTTGATTCCTTTGTATAAATTAAGGTCTTCCAAGTTTTTCTCTGTGTTGATTATACGGTTCGTATGAATGTATCATCTTTGATTTCTTGCTTACCTTGATTTAAGTCCAACGTTTTGACATGGAAACGTTTAAGCTGATCTAGAACAAATGAAAGGTATTTTAAATATGATATATAAGATAGCTGACAACGCAATTTTAACCTAATTGTAATACATTTTTTGTAAATAAAGGATTCGGATTATAAACTTATTCGAAAATCTGCACAATTAAATGTACAAACGAGTTGAAAAGCACCGAGTGCAAAACACTATGGAATAATAAAGGTAAAGGAAACTTTCAAAAATATAAGAATGTAGATAGTGGTCTCCATAACTACTAATTGAATATAAATGTAATACAATTATAAAAAACGTTCGAATGAGTTATTATATAAAGGCGCATATTGTTATCTGCACAGAAAGCAAATCTCAAACCAAGAAAGAGTCCTAGTATCCTAGCAAATACCATAATGATTAAACTATATAAAAAAATGAAAGTATTAGTGATTACGAAATTCACATTGCCGATGTCATACTGTATTTATCATTATATTGTCTCATACTGAAAGTCGCGAGGTTTAAATGCTCAACCACAAACACTATACCGGATAGAAATTGAAAACACTTATGTAGATTACAAATTCTCTTAAAGACAAAGTGAAAAAGACCATTAGGAATGTAAATTTCATTTCGGAGAGATAACGTCCTCAACTATAGTAATTGTGTGAAAAGCTACATCAAGAAAAAGGCATATGGCACACTCTTTATTTAGTTGGTATAATTTTCAACATATTTTCGATTGCATTATATTTAGTTGGACTTGCAAAGGACATTTCAACAAAATGCAATATAAAATAACTCAATATATATAGGAGGAAATTAAGTTTAAATATAAGACAATTAGTGAAGAATGAATTTCCAGACGTGTAAAAATATCCATCTTCTTTATCAATTTTAAAACCGTTTGAATTCTAGAATATATTAATAATTATATCATTCATGTCTAAATGATTGTTTCTAAATCTGACAATGATCTATAAATTTCAGACGCTCGAACATTTATTTACAAAGATTTTATTCGTCTTTTTCTATTGTGTACCTTCCCTATTCAAATTAGTTCCAGTTATCTCTGTGAATTGGGATTACCGTTTCTGTGAAATAATAAGGCTTTACATAATGTGAATCCAAAATGTATTTTCTAATTGTCGAGTATTTATTAGGTTCCTAATTTAATTGTTTTAAAATATTTAAAAATTATGTAGTTTCTCAAATATAGATGATGATTAACCTAAATTGAAATATCAATGGATGACACCTTAATTTGAATCAGACCAATCTCATCCCTTCAAAACGTCCTTATATATACATTATCAAAATATACGAAAGAAAATGATAAACTTTTAAAAGCAGATAAATTACAACAATATTAATTAAATTATACATTTATAATTATGATTGTATAAATGAAAACTATTTTATACTACCGAAGTTAAACAATCCAGAAAGCATGCTTGTGTAAGAAAATACAAATTTTAACTAGCTGTCAGTGTATATGTATTACTTTACAATGGACTGAAGAACGAAAACATAATGATATAATTTGAATTATTATAACGAAACCAATCGTCTGCCACTTTCTTCCAACATTTTAAATTATATGAATGTAAGGTGGACGATATGAAGTCTCCTTTATGGCATAACAACTCACTTAAGTTCATGTGAAT
This sequence comes from Sinohyriopsis cumingii, assembly GCA_028554795.2. Classification (NCBI taxonomy): domain Eukaryota; kingdom Metazoa; phylum Mollusca; class Bivalvia; order Unionida; family Unionidae; genus Sinohyriopsis; species Sinohyriopsis cumingii. Next base: position 661,119 of record JAPYKE020000267.1, on the reverse strand, counting down.
AAGTACTGATTAAAGATTATAATTTAGCCCAGTTTATAAAGTAAGTGAATACACAGCAAATACGTTGGAAAGGTACATCCGAGTGAGCAAAGGAACCAAATGCACATATCTACAGAATACGAAATGCAGTTAATAAACACGAACACTCGGGTGCTTTACTAGGTAATCATAAATTATAAACTCTCATAAGCATAAACTTAATAAAACATGGAAACAATTAATTTTAGCGAATTGATTATCAGCAAGAATACAAACGCGTTACATCACGTAGGATACGATCCGATGGTCATAAATCAAGTACCATAAAGATCCGAAACCAACCAATGTTTTACAATCTGGAACTAATGTAACACTTATCTTTTAAAAGAGTGAAATTTTTAAAGGAATCTAAAATATTGTGAATGAAATCACAAACGATCCTAGGTCATGTTATATATATTGATATCGATATTGTAAGATACAGAAACTCACATAATTCTTGCATTTTGTCATAGACGATCAGCGATTGTGATGCCCATTAGTGGTGATCGATGCCGTAGGTGGTGATGGTTTTTTTTTCTAGGAGTCTTTATATCTATTTCGAGGTGTCCCTCTATCACGGTGGCCAGTGGTCAGCTCACCATACAGTGCAAGCTTTGGCGGGCAAGTATCTTATATTCTGTATCTGTATCTTCATGAGCGTGGCCTCAACTCTGGTCATCCTTGCATGTTTGAAGACTTCATATGTGGTGATGAAGTCACTCCAGTGGACGTTGTGGATGGTGCAGAGGCAGCGATTATGTAAGCATTCAAGGAGGTGAAGGTCGAGGCTGTGTGTGTGTTTCCGGAATTTATATATTTTGGAGCGTTTTATAATCAGTTGAAGCTTACCTCTCTTTCCAAAGTTGTTGCTTTTGTCAGTGTAGATCGACCGTCTTCAGACCTTTGCACAACCAATATATCAGCATTTGGATCAGTCTCATAGTTCCTTTTTAACTGTATACAATATGAAAGGCCAGCTGATCTGTGAGAGCAGTATTACCAAATATCCGTACGACGGTGCGGGACGGTGTGGGATTTTGCAGTCAAGTCTAGCAGACAGACTGTTTCCGAGCTTGTAAGTGCAGAAACAATGGAGATTATATAGTATTATATGATGGACATTCATCATACAAATGTATGAGCCAAAATGCATCACAACACATTTCGACAATCTATTACACCCCAATAAACGATAACAATGAATAAAGACATCTGCATGTAGACATAAGAGCTGCATTTAGGTCAGCTAGTGCTATAATCAAGCGTATTAATATCATCTATCCATCCTACCAGCCAGCCAACCAGTTATCCACCCGTCTGTCCGCCGTCCATCCATTCATCCATCCATCCATTCTTTAATCCACACGTCTGTCATGAGAGCAATACACCAAGTCAATGCAATACTTTAAATCAGTTGTTTAGGGACCATCTAACGTTGGAACTTAATTTACTCTATTTGCAACCATCAGCCTGCTGTGAAGGAAATATTTACAAATACTACTTTTTATTAATGCTAAATTATATCCTTGTAGACACAAATGTCAACGAAATCAGACCTTCATATCGTAGCCATATATTCCCGCGAAGAGACATTTATAAAGGTTTGATGTAAATGTGTACCTCGCACTGGAACATTTTTGGGCACCATCTACATCCGAATATCGGATAAAGTCTACCTGAATGCATACCATGCCGGTAGTCAATGGCAATGGAACATGTTCTTGCCTAGTGTTCTGAATTTATTTTGTGAGAGACAGTTTTCGATCCACATGACGAAAATATATTTTGAACTACCACCCACAAAATTAAAACGTTAATGGGATTGCATCTTTCAGGAAGTTTAAACGAGTGACATAAAATAACGGCGACATTTACCTTTCATTTTTATAGAATTTTAATAAAGTGCATTGTATCTTCTTCAATTTGGTTTTTATTTTTTATAAAGAACGGTTTATCTTATTATTTGTTTGCTCGTTTTATTTGACAGTTTTAGCAGTTTATCTTAGTTGACACAAAATAGCATGGAATACCGTGAAATTCATGGAGGATGTTTAATTTCTCCAAAACGTTCAAATAAGTTCAATGAAATATGGGGTAATTTCAAAAGAGCCACCTAGAGATATGAATATACTTGGTAAATGCGTACACCACTAATTCATTCACTCTATCCATTTCATTGAATTTAAAATTCACAGTGCATATATAAAAGACAACTAATGCAGTCGAATCATTAGCATGGAAACCCATAGTGTAAATCACAGGTGTATGTGTTAATATTTATTGACAATACATATATAGTCTTGATATTTACCAGTTTATAAATCTTTTGTTCTATTAAGGATATTTCAGTTGGATAAAAACCGATAAGAAAAGAAAACGCGACTGTAAGGTATTTAACTGAATGAATACAATACATGTTGTTTTACAATATGTTCTGATACATCCTACATGTTGAGTTTTGGTCCCAACAATCTTCCGCACGATTTTCTTCACCGTTCTTTTCATATACCTCTTGTGCATGACACTGGGATTTAATTCACATACTGGACAGCGGGCGAACGGCTTAATCTGAAAAGAGTACATAGACAAATAGATTCATAAGAAGCGACTTATGTGATCGCCAGTGTATCATTACCCTCTCCAGATGCATAATATCAACTCACATGCAACAAAGTGTGCGCTATTTCGCTTCCGCCTGTGATTATTTTGATCTCGCATATCGTTCGACGAAGATAGAGGTATGCCTAGTGTACAATACGCTATCCCAGTAAATGGCCAACTCCTAAAGGCAGTGGACATTTTCAACTATCACGTTAGTATAATGTCACGTGCTGTCAGCATCAATGAGAATCAATGCAAGAATTGATACTCATTAATTCGTTTGGCAGGCTACTTGCAAATGAGTGGATCGCCTTTCAATGATCTCACACAGGACAAACCTTAACCATATTGCATGTACCTATTTTTAACAGAGGAAAAGTGAAGAGTCGCAGCAGAAACGAAAGGACCATTGATCTCAAAAACACATCACATCCTTCATTGATCAGGCATACACAAGCAGCATATGCTACAGAAGGCACACACAATCTACTGACACAATCGTAAATAAATAGTTGTAAAAGTGTTCTTCCCAATAAATCAATGCATCTGGTATCGCCACTATGTCGGTGTATATTTTTTCCATTGATAAGTTTCATAATCTCATTTTGAAATATTTATTACAAGAACAATTATACTAAATATAAATGACATCTTTGAAGGGCACATTATAGACCAAAAAAGAATTGTTAATAGCAGCATTATTTACTCTTGCCCTAAGCGCAAGGATATTCAATAACCATTTCTCAGCTTTCAGTATTAAAAGTTGACCTTAGACAATATGACCCAACGTCAGTTGTACGACAAACTTAAGGACAATTACTTCAAATAATGCGCTTATATTTACAGATGGCTTGTGCAATGAAAATGTACTCATTTCATTTCTTTATTTTTCCTTCTGTACCCTATGTTATTTACAAAATGAAGTACTAGCAAAGTACATTTTTCGATTTTGTCAATGCTGCACAATCTGCAATACATTTCTCTTTCCACCAATCAAAAAAGGTAAATTAGCAAGTATATATAAAACTGCAAAATTAACATACGCATTATACATCTCTTTAGTACTTGATATCATATTGTTACGGAAACCTGTAAAGGTTAGTGATTTATGTAACACTTGACACATGATTTACGGGAACCTGTGATACTCTCATACATTATATAGGGTTCATTGAAACTGGATAACTAGTTTACTTTTTACAAAGATGTTTATATCTTTGTCCTAACATGTATCGGTTGCTCCTGTTGTTGTAGATGAAAATATGTTTAATGATATTATTACTGGTAAAACAATTCGGTTATGATGCATATACAGTAGGTTCTCAAGTTTAAACTTAATTCATTAATCCATGGAAATCAATCCATGGAAATAACAAAGCCTAATATCACCAACTTTTTTTCAAGGACAATAATGCTGCAAAGCAATGTGTAGGAAAATTCAAAGTCAGAGCAAGAACTTTCTTTCGTTGCATTGTGTTCCTGCTCAGTGCTTGCAGTGCGTTTATGCAGTATGCCGAGCGATTGAAAATATTTTGAAGGCAGATATTGTTCAGACATGATTCCAAAATAAGTGAAATTCCGGTACAAAGAATAATTTTTTTTATTGATGCTGATTAGTAAACGACAATGCAAATATTATATGTTGCTCAAGAATTCAATGTCGTATGTTATTGCCAGATCATTGTATGGATTAAATAGTTATGATGATACATATCTGCAATTAGGAAACGTGTAACAACCTCAATTTATCATTAAAAAGAATTTGGTGTTATTAGGTTTAATCATAAAAAATGATTCCAATATGGCTTAACTAAGCTTGCCATTTATATATATATATATATATATATATATATATATATATATATATATATATATATATATATATATATATATATATATATATATATCTCTGTGTGTGTGTGTGTGTGTGTGTGTGTGTGTGTGTGTGTTTGTGCATGTGTGTGTGTGTGCACCGTCAATGAGGCCGAAAGTAGTACATGAGCGGAATCAAACCAGAAGTTCAATAACCACAACAAGTATACCAGTAACCACTCTCATAGTACAGGTATATGTGACATGACTTGATCTTACCAACACGATCGAGCTGTATCAATCTAACTATTATGTAAGATTATATGCCCGTACATTTTACACATCTTTGTTCGTAAATGACGGAGGTCACATGGACAAATGTCGATTTTGTTTTCAATTAAATTATTTCAGTGCCCCATATAAGATTATATTCAATGACAGTTAAACTTGGTGGAGTTGTTTGATATCAGGTAGCTAATAAAGCAATAAATGTAATGAATATGCATACTTTTTATTATGCAACACTTTTATTTAAATCCATGAATTCCTTTTGGCATTTTTCAGATTATAGACTTGGAAGACGTCAAACGTAAACAGCAATTCAACATTCAATTTTTTAAAAAAAAACACCATGTTTCAGTGCATGATAGGCTATATATGATGCCCAGTATAAATAGTGATGAGGAAGACTTGGAAATAACCTTGGGCTAATCTCCAACTAATGACAAGATAATGACAAGTCTTCCCGAATATCTATATTTGCTGAAAACAACACTCGAATCCATGCGGACAGAGGTGAGATGGCTTACTTATTACTTGCTGTTTACACATGCTGAAATTAATTAAAACAATATAACCTATTAGCAACCATCATTACCAACCCACCTCCATCCCCAAACTGCACAAATATAAATACCACCCCAACCACATATGCCTCTATCTTAGGTACATACAAACAAAAGTTGAAGTAGATGTATAAATAAAAAATATTTAGACCAAGACTTCTACTATTTATGTAATAAAATAAATTCTCAATTACTATATGTAAATCGAGAATATCTGAGAAAATATAAGTGGTTTAGTTTGAACTGCTGAAATGAAGACAATAACATATGCGCAAAGCATGAAAATAAAATATACAAGTACAGTAGATCAAAAGTTTGACATAGTGGACAAAATCATATGTCATGAAAAAGGTGTTACATCTGTTGGAAATGCTAGTGTCTCAAGAAATAAAACCTTAAGCTAGTATTATGTCACTTACACCTAAGAAGCAACTGCAAAATGATGCATATTTCTACCTACTTACATGTACAATAAATTCAACAAGTGAAATTGTCAAGCAAAATGTTAAGGACAATCACATCTTAATGTGTTTTCAAATGAGGATGTCAAGACGACTACTTATCATCAAAATGTCTCCTCTTAGCATAGTAATCGTAAAAGGTAAAGTTGCTCAGAAAAGAACAAAACTAGCATAGATTATCTGAACAAAATGAATACATTAGGAATTAGTTTTCACCATTCCTGGTATGTAACTTTCACTTAATAAACGCTATTTCTCAAACTTAGACACATTGTATGACGATCTAGTAAATTGATACTATGCTTAAATTTATAAAACAAGTACAACAACGAAAAATTAACAGATTCTCTGACATTATTGTCCAACTTAGAAAATCGGTTCGCTCTCCAAATAGTATGTATCAGAATATTGAGTTACTATTAATAACTATAACAATGTCCAAGACAGTCGGCATCAAACATTATTTTGATAAGGACAATAAACTGCCTATATACAATAGTCCAACATTATACATATTATAAGGTTATGCTTTGAATGACAGGTTAATTTTTGCCACATTGGTATATATGTTAATACTATTTCAGTATGTAATGTTTTTTCAGTAAATATGGAAAAACGTACAAACATATTGTTTAGATGGTATATTTCTTACAATTCGTTGAAAATGGATCTTTGTACCTAAACTATTTTCAAAACCGCTAGACTTATATATGCAGTGTATACTAGACGAAAATATCCTGTTGATGTCTACCGTCAGAAACTCCTACGATTTTCCGTGTAAATTTACAGCATTTTCCTATATTAGATCACGAATGGTGTTATAAGTTATTATTTAAGATAGAACGAGCATAGTTCCCAGCTATGATCAATATGGGTACAATACATGTGTGTGTGTGTGTGTGTGTGTGTGTGTGTGTGTGTGTGTGATTTGGATTGTTAACGTAAGTTGAACAATTTTCAGTCGTATCGCTACGACGTCTGCACTGTGGCTGTTTATAGTGATGTCTAGCACTGGGACACCATTCCGTAGACATGTAACATGATGTCCAAGATATGACCAAATATTTAGTACACTTCTATTTTAACTTCATATCTTCTGCTAAAATTTCAGATCAAGGAGAAATATGTACCGTTTCGGATCTAATACATTTTAATCAGCGATGACTGGACAAACATTGTATTCATTATCGCATCTTTATGTTATGATTATCCACTAGTTATTCTGGCCAATTGATCATTCAGCCTAATAATTGTATGGTAATTGGTTTGCGTACAATCATCTGTTCCACTAATGCATATATAAAATAGGGTTCATACACACTGCATATAAATCCGAAAAATGTCACCAAGATAATTTTTTATAAAGGGAATAGCGAAAAATTGTAAATTGGTTTAACATCACATTACATCAAACAAGAGGCCCACATGGGTTTAATTTGGATATTGTCAAGTCATGTCTAGAGGCATTTCCTGACATCTGCGTTAACTAACACTATATGTTATTTTGTCATTTTATATCCAAACAGAAATTAAACCAAAACGATGAATGTACATGCCGTGGGAGCAAACGATAATATCCATGAGTCAGGTTTTAAACTTCAGTTTTATTTGAACCACCGCATTTACCGTATGTATTTGGACACGATGAAATAATTATTTATATCCTGTTGCAGTACTTATGTCACAAAACTTAAGACACGAAATAAATTTATATTGAATTTGTGCCCCCATCAAGAAAGAACTAACTTTGTATTATCATTTGTTATCATAAGCATTCAAGAAATATGTATATGTAACGTATGCCATTATACCGTTGCGTATATCACCTATATCCCACAACACACGAAACGTTGTTAATTGACACGAACAATGGAAACAAATCGTATGTGGTTGTCTTCAAAGGTTTGATATAATTCTGGTGCATTTTGATCTCATTCCTGGACGGAGTGGCGATAAGATGTATTTCAAAAGCATGATAATTAGCATGACTTTTCCAGATTTTAATAAAAATCTGGCTTTACTACTTGCAGTTTCCTATCCAGGCGATGTGTTGCCTCGAACGCTAGTTTGTGATGGCATGAGAAAGCAAACACATGGCAACGAATAAATGGATCGCATGTTTATGACATAATGCCGCAGTGGATTAAAGAGTTTTATCTCAGATACACAGTTTTATATTTCTAAAATAAAATGTCAGTTGGAGTGCATTTACTCACATGCAATTCCTGAATGATTTTAAAAGTGACCGACAACGTACGACTTGAAAACAAATCTCTCGCAGAAAATACATTTCACAAACAAAATGAATTTATGGTGTCCCAACATTTTAATTAAATTATTTTATTCAAACATTAGTTGTAAAATTACATATGGAAATAGACTACTGAAGTAAGTGTTTGCTAAAGTATATATGCTACTACATGTACATGTAGCTCACATTCCAGTCCACAGGCTTGAACAAGGTAGACACAACAAAGGAGGCTAAAGAGAATAATAAAAGGACACCCTGAATATATATATTTGGCATTAACTAGGACACGTGGGAGCAGAGGTGGTAGCAGGCTGCTTAGGACATGGTTGTTTGGCGCTCCTGCAGCCGTAAAGATGCTGCATGATTCAAATACAGGCAATGAGGACAGCCGTAGCATAATAACGGAGGCAGGCCAGGAAATCCCTAGTCAGTAACCAAAACATCAGCGCTGCTAACATCTCCTGTCTCGCAATGTCACAAAACATTCAAAGCGCACATCGGTCTCATTAGTCAAATATGCATACTCAGCCAATTCGTTCCGGCTACAACATTGGATGACTAAAGACGTCCTCATCGGCTTCATGGAATAACAAGCCACTAAGTTCAATAGACTTAGAATTATTTTTATAGATATCAGAATCGAAAACCCTGGAAACAAATGTAGCCAATGCAGAGTTAACATAATATTCATTACGTTAGATGCGATTCTGTAATCTTGCTTCATATAGTCACTGATATCATAACTTTGAAGATCATTATGATTTACAGCTGCGGCTGCCAAACTGTAGTGCTTGGTGTACTGTTGTAAATTATCAACAACAGATTGAAGAATTTAGCAAACAGCATGTAAGCTTGTGTTTTAATTTACATTTTTCAGTGTGAATTCTTTCTCTTTTATCAAATTCAGCAATTATTCTGAGGCCATTGCACTTATGTTTTCATTTCTAAAGGGACATATCCGTTGGCCAAGTCAGGGTTCCAGAGCAGATCTGGAATTCTGTAAAAAAAAAGTTAGAAAATAGCTTTTCCAGACCTAAAAATGGTCTGGAAAAAAATGACGAAAGAGTCTTATATTTTCGTTGTTTTCATTCACATGATGTCCGTAACGCTCTTTCCCTTCATTAAGTTTAATTGTCACATTGTGTGCTGGACAAAACATAGTTTCATATTTCAAACCATGCATCGAGGAAGGTTTAAAAATTCATGTTCAAACTATGGTCTACTTTGACCATCATACATGCCAAATCCACGCGCAGTTAATATTAGATGACTCAGTTTGGCAAATAGGCCTAATGGATGATGATATTGGTGGTAAATTGTTTTAAGGGTATGAAGTACATCAAGTTGCTGGAGCTAGACAATTACTAAACGAGAGATCTTTAGCTGATGGAGCTTTACTTAAATTGATCACTGAATTGAGTGGGTTACGCATGTAATCAGGACCGGAACAGACATCATTTTGAAAGCTCGAAAATATATCACACTGCCTATATATGTCAACTTTGTGACCAAATGCGGCACACCATGTAAAAAATTAATACCTTTTCCAACACTAGATATGTAATATTAATAGGTCTGATCACCAGTACAAATTTATGGAGAATTTGTTTGGCGGTTGTTAGCAAAAATCTCTGGACTAATTGACACGGACTAACTCCGTCTTATTCTTGATGAGTGTTTTAATGTATTACCTCGATATTTTATTTACTACTCAGTTTACATAAATGATAACAAGTGTAATTTAAACAAAGAATATTAAGAAGGATTTGTATTATTTAACCAACATGGATCAGGTGCCACTTTCGGAGTATATCTATACAAGGTGAAGTCTATTGTACAATCTGGGACTCTTTGCCACCATATTATCTTCGATAGGAATAGCATGGGGATATATTGTTTCACTGTGGGGATATATTTTTATGTGTACTATTAAAAGTGTTAATAACTGTAAAATTGTTCGCTAATTCCCAAAGTCAAGAAAATTGTGATTTCAATGTTTAATAACGGAAGAAGAAAACAAGAACTTGAATATATCATAATGATGGGTAAATCCCAAACTGTTATAAGTTCTCCTCACAAAATCCATCATTAAAAATACCTTGAGCATTGATACGTATAGCTTTATGAGTCCATATCAGTTTCATAAATAATCTATAACATAATTATGAGTGGGAGCGTAAGAGGAGCTTATGTTAGTGAAAAATCCTTTTTAGGAGCTAAAATTTCAAAAGACATTACCCTTGAGCGGTGACACAATGCAAATAATAAACAAAGAACAGTTTTCGAACTTGTTTCAGCTGGCTAAACTAGTTACACATATGCCCAATTAGAAGAGAAATCTAAGCATAGAACACCATTCATAAGCTGTTGAGGAACATAGTACGCGCAATCATATCAACAGATTAAAGGGCATAAAAGTAGAAATAATATCTTGTAAAGGCTTTGATTTCATTAGGACTCCAACAGAGTATTGATATGGATATTGTAGTGTCAGTTACATATTGAAATATGGCAATTCCTCTCTTTCCCTCCTGTTTGTTCTACTCTCCCATTCTTTTCGTAACAAGTGGACCCCCATTAGATACAGTCCTGGCAGCATCTCTGAAGTTAAAGCACTGGAGTTGCAGCGGGAGCGAAAAGTATATCAGCTATGGGGCTATGGTTACAGTACCTTTCGTTTTAAATATCATTTCCCTTTCATATTACATTTATTTGTTTTCTGTCTTCGTTTCGTAACTGCTTCTTTATTTAAATTAGTAACTGAAGCAACATACTTGACACCATGAGTAGTCACTGAAAACTGAAAATTGGTAATTTAAAGATCATTCAATTTCAGATCACCTGATTTGTATGAGCTATGCTTCATGGTTTATTTTATTTACTAAGTTTCATGCTGTGCTGGTGAATATTCGTGTTAATTTCGTTGGAGTTTATTTGATCTGATATTCTTGGACAGATCCTTTTGTGTGCCTGTGTGGACCTAATATTTACATACTGCTTGTACATTGTGTTTATAGCCGTTGTGGGAAGAAACTGATGACATCAAGCCGGCATTCGAAATGCAAGATTACAGCATCTTGTCAGCGATGCAGGTTGATAATTTGTCCCCTGATTAGGTCTGGGCATTTTTATATGTTGGTCTGGAAAAGGTCCTAAGTCATTTTCTAGATTTGTGTCAGGAACCCTGCCAAGTGGTTAGGGCGCCACCCTGGCCGAATCATTCCAAAGATCTATACAAATGATACTTACAGCTGCCTCGCTTGGTGATCACCATTAAGAAATTAGTGTTAGGACTGGTTGGCCTAGTGTAAGAGTAATGTGACTGCGTGGAATATGTCTGCGGCATTATGCCCCAGTGATATACATCTATATAAATTGCCACGCAGCAGACATCATGGCGATATGACTGAACAAGTTTTAAAGCTACGTTAAAAATCCAAATCACGCACACTCTCACACTCATTTATAAAGAAGATCGTCATTTAATTTGAATAGTATCAAGTAATTTCAATAAATATATACATCTATCATTTAACATTAATCACAACTCCATTTTAAGATTAGATGTACATGTATTAGCATATGAAATAATTTCTGATTTATTCCTTTTGCTTTATAACACCTTTACATTTTTTCACCGAAGTTTAAACGGTTATTTTGCGAGTGTTCTCATTAGTACGCAGTTGTAATATCAATGCCGGTTTTGACTAAGCTTTGTGAAAATATGTAAATCTATGCATACTTATCTTGTCCAGAAACAGATTCATTTACTCAGGGACAAGTCGGCGGCTTGCTTCACAGACGACATAATGGGATTAAGTGTATACTGATCGTACCAACGTCAATAAATGACGCTTGGCGCGTGGATCTTAGACTATAAAACAACAGGGTAAGGGAACAAATATTACAAGTCTTTTAAGAAAACTTTCAATTGAATCTCTGATAAAGTTATGACTTGCTTGTTTTAATAGACAATACTTCATTCACATAGCAATACTTATTAAAGCCATACAGTATTTGACCACTATCTTAACTTTGGCACTAAAACGGCAAGTCGCAATATGTATATTAACCTGGTTTACGCTCTATAATACATGTCAAAATATGTTTCACTTTACAAACCGACTGCAAGATATATTGTATTCCCATGTAAAATTGTTTTGAGACATAAGCAATATCTTAGCAAACGCTTGAAGAAAAATAAATTATAACTTAGTACTCCTTTGTATACCAATATGAATTTCCACAATGAAAATTAGTTGTGTACATATCTTCAGAGATTTGTTGTTAGCTAAATATATGGAATGTAAAGAGAGGTTTTACTCTCCCACTAATTGAAGTTATGTTTGCTGATAGTCTAATTTTGTAACAAAAACATATATGTACCTTTGTCTGATTTCATAATTCTATTTAAATCAAAGTCTTAATAAATACATTCATTTACTAGTAGGGATGTTTTGTTTTTTTTTTTTTTTATACAGTAATTCTCTCATCTTGAATGTAATATCAGTATGTACCATATAATTTTCTACAACTTGCTTATGCATGCTGCTGCAAAATTCTTTCTCAGTTATATTTAGAGACTTCTAAGAAAACAAGTTGCATTTTATGTTACGTTTTATGCGCATGACTCAAACATCAAACTGGTGGAGCTAGGGACTTACCATACAATTTTCTACAACTTGCTTATGAACTTAGTAAATGTAATACCGAATGTGATGCCATAATATTCAGCGTTTTCAATATCAAAAGAAAATATTCATATTTCCTATTAATTGCCCATTTTACAGAGTGATGTATAATGTGTATGAACCCGATGTTAATGCATGCATTAGTGAGAAAGCTGTCTTTTTGTGTAAAGCAACCACCATGAAAACAACACAAATAGGATGAATGATAAGTTAGCCAGAATAACCAGTGGATACTCCGAAAATAAAGAGGCTAAATTGGATGAATAATTTTATCCACAATCGATAATGAATAAAATTTCTAAGGCGTACTGATTCCACTTTGATGTGAATTTTAGCAGAAGATTCAATGAAGCTAACATGAAAGATATTATATTTTTTCGTATTTTGGCCACTTTCTTTACACAAATTTTGCACTTCATCTAAGATTTTCCATTTCCATACACTATTTGTAAAAATGACACTACTTTGAACTTTGGTACATGTTACACATACTATAATATGAAAGCAAGAGGAAAAAGAAACCTTTTTTATTACGGATTCCTGGGAATTGTTTGTTGTCACTACAAGATTAGTTGCTTTTGAGTGACCATTGTTTTGCTGAAGAATATTAAACGTTTGAGCTGTATATACTTACGGCTTATTTTCAGATGTAAATATAAATAGATTTATGTTACATGGTTAAAACAAACTTGAATGGTTAAAGCCAGGCACTTGGGTATTAGTCTTTGGTCCCCGAGTACGTGCATCATCTTATTTTGTTTCTATATTATGTTTGAATGTAAAATGACATAGACCTGTGTGGATATGTGAGAATGCATGTCATTAGCTTCCCTTTGGTTAGTGGTTCATACTGTTTTTTTCCAAGGTTTTTCCTCGATCAGTTATGATGGCTGCAATGTATAGCCTATCATGCGCTTAGAAATATTGTTAAATCCAAAAACTACAAAATCAAACAAACCAGCTGTATTTATGATAACATGAGACTACTGACATATAAAATATTATCTTGTAATAGTAAGTAACATAGCCTTGAGGCTGCAGCATCTCTTGCACATATTTGTAATTTGCTATTAGTGAATTTGGTAAATAAGACAGTTTAAAGTCAAGACAAAATACTTAAGTAGTGTAATATGTAGTTGCATAATAACATTTGATTTGCGAGAAAGAATTACAAATGAAAAGGCAAAGGAATAAATAAATAGGAAATTATAGTTAATTGCTGACATATGTTATATACGTAAGGGATACTTATATATATATATATATATATATATATATATATATATATATATATATATATATATATATATATGTAATGCAGACTTAAGAATATGGAAGTTGCCATAATGACTGACATATCGTAAGTAAACAATGTTTAGGAGACAACTGAGCTGTGAATATTGTTCAAAGATATGTCCAATTCATTGGTAGCTGTTGTGCTAATTCCAAGGTATATCAAGAGGAGAATAGGTATGATTTGTTCATAACATATCAAGTTTTTAATATTATTGATTATACGAATATTGTTTCCTTAATGATCATATTTGTATAATGTCTCCCAAATGTGAGAGCAAGTGTTTTATATCCTCAATTTGTCAACGAAATCAAGCCAAAGTCAATATAACTATGTTACGGTAAACTAAATGTTCACTTGTAATAGTTCTATATTTTTTAAATAGCAACATATGTATCCATGATACAATGGGCAAAACAGTACTTAAGTAAAGTAGTATATAGTCTCATACTGCTATGCTAATTGCAAGAAAGTATTCATAATGAATAAAAACATATAGAAAGTAAATAAATATACACATTACATAAGTGAAGACAAAATGCTTAGTGTATATGCTTAAAGGAGACATAAAAAGATGTAACATATAGTATTACGGAGTCATCAAGAAGTCAACGTTATGACTAATATCACATTAGTAATTAAAAAGAAGATATCATTTAGGAGACATTTATACGATCATTTGTTCAAAGATACACACACACACACGCACACACACACACACACACACACACATATATATATATATATATATATATATATATATATATATATATATATATATATATATATATATATATATATATATCATTATTAACTTTAGCTTGAATTAAACGGTATATGAAGGTGCAAATAAGTAGGTTTTATTCATAAGAGTAACAGCTTAAATGTCATTGAATATACGATAATGTCTACCTATTGATTATATATTTATAATGTCTCCCAAATACTTTCAAAATTGTTACAGTTTTCTACTTCTTATTTCTTGAGCCCTTGTTGTAATGTCGTCTGATTTAGGTGATATTTGAGATAATAAAAACAAATTTGATTGAATTATTCGGTGTAACATAAAATACTCGTTGGACAATACTTTTACTTTGGAACTGTTGAGAATTAGTCAAAGGTTTAATATATGACGCCATATTGAAATACCAGGACTGATAGCTGACCGCGATATTCTGGATCTTAAGTTTACAATGAAGTTTTAATTTCTTTGAGGTTATTCATGATTATTTAAGAATCAGTTACTAATAGTGTATGTCCCCTATAAATTTTCCCTTCGTAACATTGACAATGAAAGTATTTGATACGGTTTACAACATTTACGTTTTCCTTCTTTATGTTAAGAGGGTCGTAACAAGCTGTTGAAAGTGTGCCCGAAGCAAATATGGGATTGTTGAATGTGAACTATGGACACTTTGTTTTCTTTTAAAAACATCTCCAAGCCAAGCTATTAACGAATTCTTGTATCGATTGGACGTCACCCAATCTTATTGTCTGCAAAAAGAAAGAAAACAAACAGTGGCACACAATGAAATAAAAAAGTTACGTATTAAAACGTATTCATGTAATACCCTCTTTATATCATGCAACTCCACCCTGTATGACTGTTACTGAATACAAACGTTTATGGAGTATTGACATAATCTGATTGAAAACAAATTCGACATTTGGTCAGAGCAAGTTTTCGTTACCTCCAGCATTTACGCCGAACGAATCTTAGGTAGCACGTTGATTTATATAACTGACCAGACGGCTAAACCAATTCACATTTCTAAGTACATAAAATGTCTGTCTGGAATCTAACAAAGTGTCATTTTTGTATTATTTAATCAAATAACAATCGACCTGTGGCCAGAGCAAGGTGCCCTGACTTTCATAAATTTTGGCCACATAATTTTACATAATAGTTAGATTTTTGTACAACTCGATTTTATTAGAGAGACCAATTGATAGTCAATACACATCAACCATACAAAGAGAATGGATGGAGGCATTCTTGTTGTGGTCCTTGGACTCCTGGTTTATGTCCGCACAGTTACTAATTTTGGACTCACTGACGGTACACACACACACACACAGACGCACACATATTGACACATACACACACGCACACATACACACACACACATATATATATACATATATATATATATATATATATATATATATATATATATATATATATATATATATATATATATATATATATATGGGGAGTCTTTCTATGTTTTGAAAATCTGTCTGGTATTGCAACGATTCCACACCGCAATGGACAAAGCCGTTGATACCAAAACGTTCTTAACACGATTTGATAATCATGTAAAATGAGTCACACAGCTGCTACTTTTAAATATATTCTAGCAAAATATTCCTTTCCTTTAATTTCCAACTGTTTCTAGCTGAAAATATATGTTCATGGTATTAAGTGAAGTTCTATTACGGCGACGAGAAAATATATCTAGTGTCACTATGGCAATACTTGAGATCAGTTAATATCCATAAACCTTGGTCCACATTACACGGACATTTGGAGATCAAACGATAACTGAAACTGGTATTCGTTTTAATTGTTATATTTCCATTTCTGCTTTTACCATAATGTTTTATATTTATTTGCTTACTGAAGCATACATATATGTTGCTGATGGCAATCTTATTTAAGCCATATTGGAATCCACCACATTCCTTTTAATGATAAATTGAGGTTGTAACACGTTTACAAAATGCTGATAACTATGATAGAACGCATACCTATAACTGGCAATAACATACTTCATTGAATATGTTGTCGTTTCCTAATCAGCAATATTTTTAACTTTTTATATGTGTATGCCTTGTAACTGAATTTTACTTATTTTGAAATCGTGTTTAAACAATTTGATGCAATACAGCCTTTAAACATAACATTTCCAATATCTGCAGAAACGCATTGCAACAATGCAGCAATAACATAAGCCAACGACAAATGTTATTGCCCGGTCTTCGGATTTTCCTACACTTTGCTTTTCCAGCACTGTTATCCTTGAAAAGAAGCTGGCGATATTAGGCTTTATTATGTCCATGAATTAATGAATTCAGTTTTAACCCGAGAAGCTAATGTATATGCATCGTAACCGAGTAGTTGTACCAGCAATAATATAATTAACAATATTTTCATCTACAACATAATCAGCAACCAAAACATGTTAGGACAAACATATACAGTTCTTTAGAAAATGTGCACTACTTGTGAATTACTTATCCAGTTTTATACAACCCTGTATACTGTATGAGAACATCAAAGGTACCCGTAAATCAGATGTGTTGAGTTACATAAATCTATAAGATTTACAAGTTTCCGTAAGAATGTTTTATCCAGCTGTCTAATGCTTATTAGTATAGTATGCAATTTACGAAAGGTATTCATATATCCAGGTTGCCCTTATGAAATTGTCTCATTTTGGACTTTTTGAACGTTTTGGAGACATTAAACAAATCTCCTCCCTGAATGTTTTACGGTACTCCATGCTATTCTCTGTCAAATGAGATATACTGCTAAAACTGTGAAATGAAATGCGCTTACAAATATGAACATAAACCGTTTATAATTAATATGAAGACAAAAGGATACAATGTACTTTATTAAACTTCCATGAAAATGTAAGACAAAGGTCATGTTTATATATGTCAACCATTTAATATTATTGAATGATGTAATATCATAAACTTTTTTAATTTTGTGGGTAATAATCAAAATATACTTTCTGTATGCAGTTTGGGTCAAGAACTGTCTCTCAGACTACAAAAACAATCAGAACACTAGACAAGAATATGTTCCACTGTCATTGAATCCTGGCATGGCATTCATTGACTTAGGCTTTATCCGATTATCCGACCTATATGGTCCCCAGAAATGTTGCAATGGGAGGTACACATTTACCTCAAACTTTATAACTTTCTAAATACAGGGATATATGGCTAGGATTTGAAGCTCTGATTCCATTGATTTGTATCTGTTTAAGGAATTTAGCACGGATGTCTTGAATCTGCATAAGTCTAAAATTGGCCTCACAAATGCATATATATACATAGATAGATAGATAGATACATATATATATAGATAGATAGATACATAGATAGACATATGATGGAGAGATAGATAGATAGATAAATAGATGGATGGATGAACGGACGGACGGACGGACGGACGGACGAATGTTTGGGTTGATATTTGGATGGATATTTGGATGGATGTTTGGATGGATGGATCGATTAATGGATGGATGGATGGATGGGTGGATGGGTGGATCTTTGGATCAATGGACGGATGGATGGATGGGTGGTTGGATAGATGGGGGTATCTGTGGATGGGTTGATGGATGGATGGATGGATGGGTAGGTGGCTGGGTATTTTGCATGCAGGGATATTTGGATGGAAGGATGGATTAATGAATGTTAGGATGGATGGTTGCATGGTTGCATGGATGGATGGGTGGATGGGTGGATTAATGAATGGATGGATGGATGAATGTATGGACGGGCGGATATAGGGGTGGATAACTGGCTGGCTGGCTTGTTGTTGTTGTTGTTGTTGGGTTTAACGCCATTTTTCAGCACACGATAGGCTATACATGGCGGCCAGTATTAATGGTAGAGGAAGAACCCGGGAAAACCCGGGGAAGAACTACCGACCCTCGACAAGCTACTGGCAAGATTTCTTAGATATCCACATTGACCGAATCAGAGACTCGAACCTTCGCAGACAGAGGTGAGATGGCAGTGATCCGTAACGGAGAGCGCATTAAACCACTCGGCCACTCGGGGCCCCGGCTGGCTGGCTAGCTGGAAGGATGGATATATGGTATCAATACGCTTGATTATGGCATTTGGTGACCTAATTGCAACTCTTACGACGACATGTTGATCGCTTTATTTTTGTAAAATTTTCTGTGTTGCTTTTTCGCTCATGCGTCTGAAGGTTCATTATATAACATTATTTAATATCCCTTTTAACAGCACTTACAGGCCCGGAAACAGTCTGGGTGAAAGACTTGACTTCAAAAGCCCACACTGTCAAACGGATATTCGGTGACCCTGTTCACCCTGATCAGCTGACCTTTCATATCAGGCGAGTGTCAGACATCCTGACATTAAAGTTACAAAAACTATGAGATTGATCCAAATGCTGATATATTCGTTGTGCAAAGCTATAAAGACGGTAATTATACACCGACAAAAACAACAACTTTGGAAAGTGAGGTATGCTTCAACTGATAATGAAACACTCCAAAACATTGCGGAGACACACATGTATACATACAGACGTACATACATACATACATACATACATATATACATATATGTATGTGTGTATATATATATATATATATATATATATATATATATATATATATATATATATATATATATATACATATATACATATAGAGAGATAGATAGATAGATAGATAGATCGATAGATAAATAAGTAGATAGATAGATAAATATATAGATATATACATACAGATAGATATAGTCTAATATAAATATATAGAGATATATAGAGATATATGTTATGCACGCATTTTAAATGATGTGCCACGATATATATAAATATTACATTAAAAGAAAATGAGTCTTGCCTAAAACTCAGTAAAACTCAGCCTATGACAACCCGTCGAAATAAAACTCAGTAAAACTCAGCCTATCACAACCCGTCGAAATAATTCTGACGTAAAACAGAAGCGAAATGACGAATCAACACGAGCTAATTTAAGTATTATATATATTTACAGTTGATCTAAGTCAATATTCAGCTTTTAGTAAGACAACCTCGGACAGAAAACTTGTTTATTTATGTCTCTATCATTGTCTCTCTCTCTCCTCTCTCTCTCTCTCTCTCTCTCTCTCTCTCTCTCTCTCTCTCTCTCTCTCTCTCTCTCTCTCTCTCTCTCTTCCTTTGGTTGTCAGACGTAACCTTTACCAGCATTTATAATTCCAGAGATATGATCGTGTTGCACAGAGGCGGTGCTTGGATATTTTCATATTTAATTGATGTTAGTTTTTTTCTAGAATATTATAATATATTTAAGAATCACCATTTTCACCGTATCTACATCATTTGCAGTCATCACAATGAACTGTGATCTGTGAAATAGCAACGGGTGACTTGATGTGAATTCAAATGTTTTCTAATAGTTAATTATTTATCTTTGTTGCTATTTTAATCCTTGTTAAATATCCCAAAAGTATGTAGTTCCTCAAAGATAGATGATGATAATCCTATCTGAAATATAAATTGATGACGCTTAAATTTCAATCAGAGCGTTAGCATTTCTCCAAACCGTCGTTGCAGAAAAAATATTAAAATATACCAAAACAAATATTAAACGGTTAAAAGCAAATAAATTACAGCAATATCAATTAATAATAAATGTATTATATAGGAATATCAAAGTTAAACCGCAAAACACGCTTGTCTAAAAACTACAAACGTTTAACTAGCAGTCAGAAGATTTTTCTACACAAGTATTGTGTATGTGTTACATTACAAGGCACTAAAGAAAGAAAACTAAAAGATAGAAGTTAAAATAATAAATCGCATTTGACTTTCTTCTAACATTTTAAATTAAATGGTTCTAAATGACTCTATTAGGTGTCATTGATGTGTCATTGATGAGGCTGAAAATAAAGTTTTTTAAAGCTCATATGAATAAGATCATTTTTAAATATTACAACTGACTCGAGTTTATAAGACAAGTGGATACACAGCCGATAACTTTGGGAGAGTACATCCGATTGCGCAAAGAAACCAAATTCACGTATGAACATAACAAGAAATCCAATTAATGAAGACGCGTGGAATAATAAGTAATCGTAAATTATAAGCTCTCATCAGCACAAACTTATTAAAACAAATAAACTATTACTTTTAGCGAATTATCAGCAGAACGATTCATAATGGATGCAACAATCAGGCGGTCATAACCGAAGTAGCATAAAGAAGCGAAACCATCAAATGTTTTAAAATCAAGAACTAATGTAACATTCATATGCTAAAAAGTTAAAATTTTAAAAGGAAGGTACAGTATTGTAAATCAAATCAGAAACGATGCTAAAAGTTTTGTCTAAAATTCACTAGTATATAATGTCTATAATAAATTTCAATGTTGTGTGTGCTGTTTAACCAGAAGTCTTGAATGTACCGACGTACCAATAGTCTTGCTGTATCACAATGCTATTATCCGAATTGTCTTTGAAATTGCCCTCAATCATCTTCAAATAGGAATTTTGTTGACATGTGGACGAACACGTTTTTAATAACACGAAGTAAATGGCTCGTCACAAATAATATTTGAACACAGCCGTACGCTTATCTATTGATTGAATTTAGAAGAAGAATTAATAATTTCAACCTTTTCTACATCCTCATTTGTTCTTATGTTATAATAGCATTTATGATGAAAATAAATTACTCAGCTTAATTAAAACTTACCGCACACTTAAAAGAAAGCCATTTCTTGAATCTTTAAAGATCATAATCAAGGCTATGCCTGGACCTCAAATCCAATTAAATATTTATTTATAACATGGAAGCATGAGAATTGATCGATGCATACTAAAACTTTGTTCTCAATTATTGAAAACGCCAGGTACAAAATAATAATATAAACGCATTGCATAAGCAAAGTATTGCTTGTAGAATTTGTCATGTCTAAAATAAATATATTGAATTGTGTACTGAGACTCTCAAAAAAGAGCATAAGAAAGAATACGTATAAATAGACATTAACAAAGAAAACTAACATGATTGTATTAAGCAATTAGCAATTAGCTGCACAATTCTCATGCTTAAAACGCCTTATTTCTGGACGATTCTAATGATATGCCTGCTTTAAGTCGCTAATGTTTGTACATTGTATACAGCATATGCAATTGTTTATTTCGCTCTTCAATAATGTTAATAAACTTCCCCTAATTCTTCTCTCTTGAGAATATTGCTTGCATGCTACTAGAATTACCATACTTAGAACTGTTGAAATTGTGTGTCTCCATTACTTTATGCCGTAGTTGATGATAATACAATTTTTTCGAACGATTTTGTTTTATTTTATAAGAACAATTTAAATCAAAGATGGCATTGGTTTACTCCGTGTCATTAATAGGCTCTGCAAGTGTTTATAAATTCGCACCTTGATTGTTTAGGAAATTTCCAAGTTTTTTGCTGCTATTAATTCACTTTCTCAAACACAACTTCTCATCTTCCATTCAGCTGTAAAATAAAGTACTAAACTATTCAATATCAAAATGCATACTAGATTTAATTTTTGATAAGTGCATGCCACATTTTGCAATGCTAATTTTAAACTAGCTTTATGTAATCATCATTTCAACAATTTTGAAGACACAAAAAGAGTGAATATTTCTTGCAAAATGGCGCGTTATTGATCGTGGTCTACTTGGTTGCATTTACAATAATAATCTTTTATTATCGTCGGCACTTCCACGTTATTAATGTTCTTCCAAGATGCATCTTATCAGGGTTGTACACTCTTGCACTTTATATTCATTGTTAAATGTTAATTCTTTTAAATATCTAAACAGTGTCGTCAAAATAATCGTTTATATACAATTACTTTCCTAACGTATTACAGACACGAATACATAATTAAATAACAAACTAACTGTAGTCTGTCCCGTCACAGTCTTTTTACCCAATCTACTTCCCTAAATATACACTGGTTGAAATACATACATATTTGCTTTCTACCTTCCTAACTAAGTTGTAATGTATTTGTTTGACATAGGCCGCTGCTTACTACCAGGACATGGCCAATGGGGGCATACATGACTGTCAGCTGTGTCCATAGATTAAATCAACAGTGTGAGAGAGTCATTGTAAGTGTTCAAATATGTAACAATGTATAGACTATATCTAGCACCTACGAAAAAAATTAAACATTATTTCTTTTAATGAGTGAACAGGTGATTTAGTTTGTTTGTGGTTTTTTGAAACTCTTTGGTGTAGGCTTTATCAAAGCCTTATAATGAAAAGTGTCTAACAATAGATACGCGACACATAAATACAAACGTATGCACACTCACGTGGCTGTGTCTTTTATTTGGAGGTTTACTTGTGTTCCGAATACAGTTTAGACATTCAAAATAGATTCTAACACTGCTAATTGGCACTTACTACACCATTTTGTTTAGCGATACTTCCTACATTATCTGAGTCTTACGATGCCAAGGTATACACTCATAAACTCACCAATACACTGTCTCAAGGTTGTGTGACTGTTATGAGTGATTAGGAAGAACATATATTTCCTAGCTGGTTTGTCACCTACGCCAAAGTTAGTAGGAAGCTGACCAAGGACAGTTACATTTACATGCAAGCAACGAACGGTGTTAATCACCATCACATAACAGCAACAGGAACAATCGCCAGAGTGTCATTGCAAGCAAATAACTTCTCCAGTATTTACAACAATTACAAACCTTTTTATTTGTATACAAAAGGTAGTAGAGTGCAAAGAACTACTGACGATACAGTCTGGAAACAAAGTCTTAGACAACCGATTTGACAATTGCTGGAAAGATGTTAATTATATTTTGATAAAATTGTAAGGTTATCTACTTACATTTTAGTCGAGAAGGGCTTCCACGATGATGCTACGACGCAAATACAAATTGTATTTATTTGAAGCTATATTTATAATAAACTTTTATCAAATTAAAGAACGGACACAAGCTGAATTGCAATGTTTAAAATATACATGTAATTTGAATTGAAGCAGGATTTTCATCAGAAAAGTACATTACAGGACATAACAAATCTTTTTACAAGCAGACACACACACACACACACACACACATATATATATATATATATATATATATATATATATATATATATATATATATTTGTAAAATAATTTCTAACATTAAATTTTAGTTTCTTGTACTTGTATAGGAGATTTTTTCTGTCTTCGTTTGCCATTGCGATTGAAAGTGTAGTTTATTTTAATGCATATGACGGGTTGGTATATGAAACATATGTCTCAATCAGAGTAATCAGCCAAAACGTAGATAATATATAGTGATTATTATTCACTCCAAAATAGTGTGCACCTCCCAAGCCAGTGCAATACTGTTTTTATTGGCACTATTGCATGTAAGAGTGCGATGTTTATATATATGTAATATTCTGTATATGAATCGTTGACATTGTCTGTGTTAGAAGTTTATATTTCTTATTCTAGTTTTAATTTTAGACCTAAACTATCGATTGAATTTTGCTGATGTAGAAGAACATGGTAATTGTTCCAATCCATAATCAATTTAGATACGTGATGTTTCCCAATTTCTAGATCAACAAAGAATGATAGCTGTCAAATATGTATGAACAAAGAATGAGGAAAATTTGTATCGTATTCACTAGCAGGAAAAAATATCCCAAGTGATTCAAATGTTATTTCAAGTGGACTTGTACTGAATTTTTTTTTACGCTTTAAAAGAAGTAGTAGTGGAATTTTCATTACCACATATGTATATAGCGATATAACCAGGGCTATTAATCGGTGTCCTTGAATTTTACCGCTGATATTTTAATTGACAATATAAATGATTCAAAGTAAAGCTAGAATCAATGGAAACCTAATCTGACTCATCTTAGGTATCTATATATAAAACCTAATGTTTTTTCCCACCATATCCTAGAGCGGAAACATGCAGATAGGAGATAGTCTGTACTATCTTGAAGCAGCGGGAACTGACGACATATCGGAAAGCATGTTAGACGATACGCGTATTATTGGTCGAAGATATATTCTATTGGACAAAACACATACTCAACATTACAATTTGGTCGAAGATAAAGGTTAGACATGTCTATTTACATATGGAACATACAATATTCAGACCAATTCTTCGCATTTATTTTTCTGGAAAGACCAGATGGTGCAAACAATCAGCGATACGGCATATGAATACGGCATATGAATAATGATTTCTGTTTATATTTCTGAATAAAATTGATATATTATAGTTCCAGTTAGACAGTAATAGTTATTGGATGTTCTATCGATTACGTTATAACAGCAATTTGTCAAAATATATCTGTAATTAAAACCATTGTTTCTTTCTCGGAAGATTCTGATTTAAATCAAAAGTCATTATTGTTTTGTTTGAAGGAAAATAACAGGGAAGAAATTTATATAATACAATTACACTTGCTCAAAGTCATTTTGAATGAATACATCTAACATTGCAGATACATCGAATGTACATGAGACAAACGTTCAAGAGGAGTTTAGAGAGCTTTCTGGACGATTCATTGTGCAAGAAAGCGAAACCCATTTTGAGCTAGCAGACGTTATGCTCCATTATCAAAGTCTAACAGATTTAAGCCAAAGAGAAACGCAAGGTAAGAACAGTTAATTCAACAAGATAAGGGGTTTTACGAAATTATCAGACAGTAACATGGTACGTTAACTCCAGAAAAGAATTGAGTTATAGTGTAATATGCCCACTTGATGTTTGTAAACACTTTATTCTTTATGATATTTAATAATATATCATTTTCCACAGAAACTAGTATATTCGCAATTACATCAATGTCCACAAAATGATTTCGATCAATAATACTTTTGTTATTGATGGCCTGAACTATGTAAACTGTATTTATAATATTATTTCAAATTATATCCACAGATGAAGCTCGCCCGCAAAACTACTATGTCAAGGTTGCAATATTGGTAGATTCAGGAGTATGGGATTTGTAAGAGCTCTTTGTGCACCAAAAAAATCAATGTCTTCTGTCTTCTACTGCACACATATACCAAATATATCTATCAAGAAACACACCTATATCCCTACTTCCAGTTACCACCTATCTGCCTATTTCCACCAAACTTTGAGCTATCTATCTATCTATCTATCTATCTATCTATCTATCTATCTATCTATCTATCTATCTATCTATCTATTTAATTATATATATGTTACATGTATCATTGTAGAATCGTTTGCATTTATATACACGAATGCTGATTCTAGGGCATATCAACTTGACACGAATGATATTAAAAATCATATAGGTTTCAATTTTTAAATTCTCGCAAATCGATTGGGTAGCAAGATTCAGACACATCACTCTCATTTCCAATGCAAGTTAATTACTGCGGCTAGTTCTTTGCTTCGAAATAAAGCATTCAATTGATTTGTTATGCTGCATATGTTACGTGTCTTTGACGGCTAGATACATATACACGCACGTATGAAAGCGCGCATGTATACATACATATATGGAGTGAACTTAACGTATCCAATTGCAGATATTCTTCAAAGGTAGATTACGTTCATACCTTAGATAAAACAGAAGAAGTGAAACGAAGGATAAGAGAAGCTTACTCACACATTATGAACGGTGTAAATAATGAATTTGTAGTAATAATCACATCAGCATTCCTGCCATTTTCAGCGTGTATAGTGTTAAAACTAACATATAATTTGAAAACAAACCATGGTCGATCCTTCAGAAATATATTATAATTCACCTAAACATTAAGGATACCTGTTTGCATCTAGCCCAACTGCAACAGTTCGCAAATTATCGTTACTGTAATTTATGTTGATGTAAATACGTTACAAAATATTTAAACTTGCTCATCTGCAGCCCGCTCTCTACTCTAAGCTGGTCACACTGCCTGATAGGATATTTTAGGTCACATTATACAGTCATAATATAAAGTATTTACTTTCATAGACTGATCACCTGAACGCAATTGCCAATATGTTGACATCTATACTGGCTTATTTATATGTAGTTCATCCTTCATGACATTATTGAACACGCTGCTTGATGAAAAACGTAGGTAAGCAGGTTTACTTACTCATGCTTTGTGAGTGTAACATAAGCCATTTTCTTTTAATAATACTCATAAATCATGTCATACATGTACATCCTTTGAGAAGAATTTAATAAAAAACATATCGTTTATATGTGGATATCAATATTGTAACATATAGAGACTCACATATTTGTTTGTATTTTGTCATAGGTGAACCTCCGCTACAAAACGATAAGCGATCCAAGTATATTAATCAGTGTCATCCGTACTGATTTTATATATTTTCTGTTAAGACTTTTTGTGAGATAGGGATTCCTGACCGCATTCTTGTGCTTTTGATAGTTTACATCTTTCGACCATGAACAAAATAAATCATCAGTTAAAAATACTGTAACATTCTGAATTTTAGTCTAGGTAGAGATTTTTGTAGGCAAATAGACTGTCATAAAAGCACTTCTTCGAATAAGACAAAAGCGTATATAAATAATAAAAGAATATATATCCTTCTGAAAGGAAACTATGATAGTATGCGTGCATATAATAGTATGCGAACCAATCACTGCAACTAATGGATCTCAATATATATATATATATATATATATATATATATATATATATATATATATATATATATATATATATATATGTGTGTGTGTGTGTGTGTAATTATTTCGTGGTTTAATATTTCTCGTGGATGTAGATAATGGCACCCACTGTCCCTTTAATTCCTTCTACTGTATGCAGAGATGTTATATATAATGATCAAGAATGTGTTCGGTTGACTTCGCTTGTTAAGTTTTAGGTAGGGGCCTGTCCATGTATATTGCACGCGCGCTGGTGGCTGAAGAGCCTAATACGTCACAGGCACGTCAATCCACAGAGGTTGCAACGAAATGTCTTGCTTGTAGTGGACACTTTCGATTGTTACAAGAGTTTTTCTTCGCCATCCTTTTTCCTCCCTGCTTGCCCATCTGTTTTGTTTCAAAAGTGGCAGTGGCTCGGTGAACAGTACTTCGCAAGCTTTACGGTCATCAGCTTGTGATGTCCATTGTTGGTGATCTATGCTACAGGTGGTGATGGTCTTTTTCAAAGAATCTTTATATGTCTTTCATGTGTCCCTCTATCACGGTGGCCAGTGGACAGCTCACCATATAGTGCAGTCTTTGGAAGGCGATGATACTCCTTCGTGGACACGTGCCATGCCCAGTGTAGCTGTATCTTATTGAGCGTGGCCCCAACGCTGGTGATCCCTGCTTGTTTGAGGACTTCAGTCTTGGTGATAAAGTTATTCTAGTGGATGTCGAATATAGTGTGCATGTAACGCTGATGGAAGCGTTCAAGGAGGCGGAGGTGGAGGTGGCGGTTGTAGATGACCCAAGATACGGCGCCATGTAGAAGGGTTGTCAGTACGACAACTTTAAAGCGTTGTACCACACACGTTTATAGAGTTCAGCAGGCGCCGTTTGTCTTGGCCAGTCTATTGTTTATTTTAAGTTGATCTTTGCAACAGATGTAGGTTAATTGGTGCACTACATTTCGCTATGTCTGGTTACTGAAGATTCTTGGTGGCCGGTATTCTTCCTTGGGAGCAAGCTGGTAAAGTACCTAACTTTTTATGTAGGCTGACGTAAAGTCCAAAGAGCTGGAGAGCTTCTGCAATGCAGGATGCTACCCGCCTGAAGACGGCTACCATGTGGGCAACAAGGGAGCCATCATCTGCAAGAGAAGTTCTTTAATCAGTTTTTCAAGGTCTAGATGTGGGCACGAATGCGCCTTAAGTTGAAGAGGCTGCCATCGATGCGAAATCTGATATAGATGCCATCTTCATCACCAAGGTCTTATGTTGCTTTTTGGAGCATCATGCTGAAGAAGATTGAGAACAGTGTGGGGAATAACACGCAGCCCTGTTTCACGCCATTTACAATGGGGAAGATCTGTGGCAGGTCGTTGTTGTGTCCTAACCGAGCTGGTCTTCACGTAGTTGGATGACCATAGTAAGGAACTTTGGAGGACAGTCGAGATTTCCTAGGATTTTCCACAGTCCAGTTCTGCTCAACGTGCCAAATGCATTCGTCAGGTCCACACATGTGATGTACAGACCTTTCTTTTATTCTTGACATTTGTCTCGGATATGTCTCAAGGCGAACACCATGCCACTATTGGCTCTGTAGGCATCTTGACTCTCTGGAACATGTTCTAATACAATGCTGGGCACCAGTCTGTTAAGCAACACTTTATCCCACAGTAGTTTGAGCATATCAATTATATGATATCAGTGTTAAAGGCATGCAGTAGGCACCATGCTTTTTATTTTTTTTTTCTCATTATGATTATGACAGCGCAGTATTTATAAAAGACTCCGAAAAATATTTACGTTGTCAAGTGCATGCATTCACGTTATGCGATTCACGTTATTCTAGATAAAAGATTGTTTGTTTCGGGTGGTGGCATGAAATACAGTAGTCACATATTGTATATAGCTTAAATCTGAAATCAAATAAGACCAAGGAACCTTTACCTTGTCCCTGTACATTTTCGTAGTTATCAAACCAGATTTCAATTATGACTAGATTGAAAAACTGCTCAATAAATATTCAAAATAATTTTGACCCATTTATGTGAAAGCTTAAATCACTCGATTTGTCGTAATTAACCAAACACCGTTGGCTTTGTGAAGACAATGCATCTTGCATAATATGATATAAGCATCCATTCAAGAATAGGTTTAAAGTTTTCTTTGATTAATTTATTTATGTATTACAGGATAATTTCATTACTAAAATTCTGAATGATCATCTCCGCTGGATACCATATTATTACAAATAATATAAGTATATGCCATGCAATCAGGGAGCAGGGAGGCTGGACACCATATCGTTATACATACATACATACACACATACAAATATATATATATATATATATATATATATATATATATATATATATATATATATATATATATATATATATATATATATATATATATATATATATATATATATATATATATATATATATATATATATATATATATATATATATATACCAGGATCCCAAGATTTTCTTAGAATCGTATTAAGGATACATTAAAAATAGAATATGATATTGGAAATAACACGATTGTCTTTATGCATGGTAGGTGAGAAGATTTTATTTGGTTCATTCAAATATAGGCTTTATGATAGTTGTAACTGTATTATAACTGTATTGTTTATTAGCACCATTACAAGCTACCAAACGTGTGTCAGCATCAACTTAACAAAGTATATATATATATATATATATATGTATAGTGAGACAGAGACAGAGACAGTTAGATCGAAGAGAGACAGAGAGAGGCAGACAGAGACATTGACAAATAGACAGAGAAAAAGGTAGGGTACTGAACAACTCAGTATATTATTTCCCTTGATTATGTACAACATGACTAGTTTTGTATTATTGATATTGCATTTCTGAACATGATATATAGTTATGCATAAATCCATCGTTTATAATGTAGTCTGACTTTATCCAGCCGAGAGCTATCTTTATAATGGGACATAATTTCGAAATTATAATGTACACCTTTGATTTCTGCATATGTACATCTGACATTGTGCAAAAGTACAGAAATAATCAAAAAGTGAATTGGAAAAGGTATAATACATATTAATCCTTTGAACATTTCCGTTGTAGAGATAAACCACTGTTTTGTATTTAATGCGACAATTTCATGTGATTTCTATTGCAATTATAGCATGAAGACATGTTTCCACACAAGGTGACGATAGAAAACGGAGTAAAATATATAAATACAATGTCATATCTAGAAGATCTCACACACTGGGACAAATAAATCGTCGCAAGCCATCTACCAGACTTCGATCAGGCAGTTCTGTTTACTACGTAAGAATACGTAACGCTTTTCGTTAGGAATTTGTTTTGGAAGTGTTCAAATATAATAAGCAAACGTAAATTGTCTTATTTTCTTATTTGAATTTCATCCTTTATAGAAGCGTTGTTGCTCATCAAAGTTAAATTAATCGTCAACACGAACCTTACCATATATATATATATATATATATATATATATATATATATATATATATATATATATATATATATATATATATATATGTGTGTGTGTGTGTGTGTGTGTGTGTGTGTGTGTGTGTGTACCTAAAAACCATATCCCAATAATTCAAATTATCCAAGACATTATGTAAATAATTCATGTATGTATGTATGTATGTATGTATGTATGTATGTATGTATGTATGTATGTATGCATGTATATACGTGTGTATGTATGTATGGATGGATAGATGGATGGACGGATGGATGTCACAATAGACACACACATATCTTAAAACACCCTCAGCCACCCAGGATATATATCATCCGTTTTAACGAGATAAACTTGGTAAAATTCAGTATGGTATAATTATCGAGTACGATCAGTAAAGTGTTTTCCCTTGTATGCAATTGTCATAGGATAAGGCGTTAAAAATAAAATTATATAGATGTACGATTATTGTTCATAGCTGATAAAGTTATGCGAGCTTCGTTGCATACTCTCTCTCTATCTCTCTCTCCCTCGTGTGTTTGTGTGTGCGTGTGTGTGTGTGTGCGTTTGTATTTGGTGTAAACCGAGGGTATTAATGAGATCACACACCAACGTACCGATGACCCACCTGCTACCGAGGACGTCCTCGGTTGGAGAAAAGGTAAAAGTTTGCTTCTCCCAACTATTTTAGCCTAGAATAACTTTAAATCATGATTTGTAGGAAGGTCCCCGTTTACACGCTTGGTACTTCTTCGCGATCTTGGAGTCTATCTTTCCTCCTAAGTTGGTGATACACACTCCCGAAACCATGTCCTCGATTGCCCTGCGGAAAACTTGTAGAGAGATCTCCACTATCAAATTCCACGTTGCAAAAACGAATTATCTCCCTTTAGATCCAAGCATCAGATACCGACTACTAAGCTAAACTATAAGAAGATAAGCTGGTGCATATAAAAGTCCTTGGTATTTATATTAATATTTCATACGTGTGAGACAATAACGTTGGGAAACTCACGATACATGCCTATCATACACGTCCAATCTATGACATGTATGCTATTGGAAATACGCATCAATTCATTGTAGAGTTGGAACGAAATTGCTGATTCTCCGAGCCATCTGTAAAGTTAAAAACGTCCTGTGTGCGGAGAGATTTTACACATGTTAAGATATTGAAAAGACATATTTGATATGCAAAATGTATTTTGTGATTACTAAATGAGCTATATCCTCCCCTATTTCATAATTTGCCTATTTAGTATTCAAACAGGATAGAAGAGATGTGATTCAAGTAAAAAGTCCCGTCACGGTGAGATGGAATTATCAATAACCGAATTTTGAAGTTACATGCACATAACTTCAGTAAATATATAGAAAGATAAATTTATTATACAGAGGTCAAACATTTATCATCAAGACGATCAGTCCCAAAATGAAACATTTAATTACAGGAATATGTTTTTCATTATCGCGCTCTTAAGACCTGCGACTAAACGTGCAAGCAATCATACACTGTTGAATGTATTAAATGTTCTTTTAAAGTATTTACTTGCTTCCGTTGGTGATTGGATGACTTTGCTGAACATAATAAGTTAACATAGATAAGTTGTTGATATTGTCGTTGTTGTCGATGTTTTAGAATGTCATTATTCTTTGTCTTGAGGTTGAGATAAAACATTATACAGATTACAACAGAAATAATGTTGTATGCATCATCGATTTATTCAAACAAAGTTTCTTGAAAAATAAAAAGTTTCCTTGAAATACACAATATGGCTAAAACAAACATTCGTTCTTATTTTCAACTTTAAATCTGCACATGCCCGAGAGAGAGAGAGAGAGAGAGAGAGAGAGAGAGAGAGAGAGAGAGATGATTCTTACACTTATTATGCAGCAAAGGTATTACTATCTTTTTTCAAAAAGCTAATACTCATTGCCAATAAGGCGAGTTCCCTGCCATAAATGATCTAATCCAGCCAAATAGTATTGCTATAATCCAGGGGTATTTGCTTGACCGAGCAGTATCAATCCCAGGCACGATTCCATTAGAAGTCATAAGTTTACCCCAAATTTCCAAAGACTTCTCTACAACTTCGGTTATAAATTAGAAAGCCCGACTTGTCCATTCTATACATAAATTTTTCGCTAATCAATGCAAGATCACATAACTCAAAATTTGCCAAATATCTATCAACCGCACATCTGCATGTTTTCTCTTCATCAACTTTCCTTACCGTTAGCAGTTCACGCCGTAGAAACTATACAACTATCCTCTAACACAGGGAACTATTTTTCCAGCGCCACCTTAGGCCAGTCAATTCATGGTTTCAAGGCACATTTCGCCAGTACAACTGCGGTACATTTGCCACCATGGAGACATCAACGGTATCTGCCAAGTCCCTTCTTGTTTATTCTTTTGTGTAATTTACCGGTCTCGTGTCGTAAATACTGCCACTGCAGTCACACAACCGATGTACACCATTATGTTCTAATAGGGACTGTATTACTCCAGGGACACCCATGCGGTTTTGACCTGAATTCACTAAAAGTCAACCATGGCATCATGGAAACTCACTAACACTTCACTCCTTGACATTTGCTCCGACTCAATGGCTAATAATTTAGGCTAAGGAATGTTTCTATTGCATAGAGTTCCAATAATCAAACAGATAATCACACAAATCTAAGAATTCCTTAAAACGGGGCGCTATAACCAAATGCGCATACTCCAAATTTATTATGATATGATCTCTAAAGCGATGGATTAGTACGAAGCGTGTTATGTCGTACCAAAATCTAATTGCAGGACAATCAGTCAATTAATAAATTCATCAGTCAGTCAATAACAACAAGATATATATTCAAAACATAATGTAATTGCCCTAAAGACCAGTTGTAGTCGAGACCCTTATAGAGGTTACAGTTACTTAATAATAATAAGTGATTTAGATTTGATTTTAACGTAGCTTTAACAATCATTCAGTCCTATCGCTACGGTGTCTGCAGTGTGGCAGTTTATAGTGATGTCTATCATTGGGGCACTACGCCACATACATGTAGCATGATGTCACAGACAGTCACATTATGTTTACGTCAGGCCGACTAAGTCATAACACTAGCCTCCTAATGCCGAGCGCCAAGCGAGACAGCTGTTAGTACCATTGTCATGTCTTTGTTATGGCTCTGCCTGGGTTCTAACCCTCAATTTCAGGCATCCGATGCGGACGCTCAATCCACTAGGCCACCTGAGCGGTCGTACTAATTGTTAAGACTGGATTAGATCTGCAAATATGTCCTTGTTGGTCATAATATACAAATGTCCACCGTCTCTGTGATTTTGTCAAAAAGTGTGCGACCTTTGTTCATGCGATCACCTGGAGTGAGCGAAAGCCATTTAAGACGGATGCAACTGAGCTAATTTAAGTGTACAGTTCTGTTTAAAATCTGAGTTATTATGAAGAAATATCAGAATATTGAATAAAATGCAATCATGACATATTTATCTGATTCTCTCTGTAATGTGTTTGCTCAAACATCAACGTATGTACCTAATATGTACATAGGCATGGAGAAACGAGTTACTGTGTGGTGGTCACCTTCACAGCTATCTAACGGCTTTATACAGCAATCAGTTCATTGTCAATTTCAGAGAGTGCGCACGAAATATTGGTTTGGTCTACAACATAGATGAATACACGATGTTTATGACGAAACAGGCAGGAGACATATTCACGCCTCAGTGGCATTGTTCTCTGTTTTATGGAGTAGGATTTTTAATTATATGGCATGTACATTGATTGCATCTGCGTAGATTTGCTTTTTCTCTCGTTAACTCTCAGGATTCCTCTCTATTATTGCTGTCATGCCATAGCATACTTGATACGCAGACCTTGTTCAGAATTGCCATACAAAATTTGTTCTCACCTTGCCCAAAACACTACTACATTTACCAGCGAGTCCTGGTTGAATAACAATATCGATTTTTCTATTCGTATCTTAGTTTATGCAGGTACAACATAAAAGACGTGGAATGAAACGAAATTGATTGACATTTTCTATAAACAATCGCTTTGTGGTTTAATGGAAAGTGGTTATATCTACTACAATGTTTTCTAGTTATAATGCAATGATTTTAACATACCAGATAATTGGTCCCAAAGGTGGAATGTTACTTTGCATTTAAATGTTATTTGAGTGGATACATGGGTCTTTCAATCATATTAGATTGAAGCAGACATTATCGAGAGGTTGATCACCATTGTGTTCGATTTGTTTAATTTGTTGTCAACAGATCACTTAATTTGCACAGTTCGCAACATCGTCGTCGCGTGATTGTTAATAATCTACGAAATATACATAATGTTGAATCTTAAACAAAGCGTTAAAGACGGTCGTGCACCCGTATGAATAAGATGTTGAATAATACAGAAAAAAACTTCATCCGTTGTAACTAATTAGTTCGATATAAACATACGGGAGATTTCTGTACAATGTTGTTCCGTTCGTAAAGTGATGATCTTTGAATGCCAAACATGCTATTTATCAATGCCGTTCAGTGATCCCAGTCATTACAATAACCAGATAAGATAAATAGATACGATCTAGACTCGTGCACAGCTCGGAAGTTGGTAAAGGTTTAATAAACCCATTCGTGGAAGTAAAGAACACAATATGTCGAACGTTGCTATTATACTGTAGGTTTTGTTTTCTAACCTTCACTAGTCAGCAGTCACTGGCATGTTGTGAGTAAAATTAGTATGGATGGTGTTAAATACACCTCACATAGACTTTTATAAAGGTAATTGACACACCCAAGTATCGGATGACCTAGTTTTTGCTGAGCTCTGTCAAATTAATCACGATAGTACCAACCGCCTTTTCCAGAACAATCCCTGATGCAGTTACGACGGTCCCTGATTCAGCCTGATTTGAAAACGGGTCTGGTGAAGCCGCCAATATTTTTGAATTGCCGCCATGAATGGAATTATTCGATCAAACATTTGCATCACCTTTGACAATTTTAATATCACACGGATTTTCAACTGTTTGACAGGCCTGTGTTGGTTTTGATGAGCTTGATGTAGCCATGAGAACTCATTCCAGCTAACTCTGACCCTGAAAACTTCAATATGAGGCTGCAGTCGTATTGATATGTGATTTTTATTTTCGAATGTCGCCTTAATCAGCGATCAACAACAAGATATGTCAGGGTCGCTAGAATATGTGCAGCGATTCTGGACAATTCTTAGACCGCATAATTGAGATAATTTTTATACGAAGCCTCGTAAGCAGGTTTTCAGCGTTGACACAGAATTTCCACCAGTAATGATATACATAACCTTATTGATTATCTGAATTTTGTTTTCATCATTCCTTTCGGTTTAAGAGATTTTTTCTTTTTTTTCGGCTGGAATATAAATAAGCAGTTCCTGATTAACTGGATGTCATTATAAGTACAATACTTTTTCATCCAGTAATCCTTGTAACATCTTCACTCCTTTTACAAGTTATTTCTATCTCGTCATTACCTTGTACAATATCATACAATAATGTTTCTGGTTTTTAATTATGTTCTTCATGAAGTTTTCCTCGTGTTTGCGATCAGTGTCCCAGTTAATATATCAATAGGTCAATAATACGTATTTGAAATATCACATATTAACTCTTGCTTCTCGTTGTCGAACGACATGAACCGTTCATGCTAAAGCAGTGAATTTATCTCTTCGATGGAGGCACAAAAACACCATTGGTAAGTAATGTAAATCCAGCACTAGCCGCATACAGTTCGCAAAGTCTGTGTTTGTGTTTGCAGGACTATCCTCGTAAATTGATAGTCGTGTAAACCTAAGACAAAGTCATTTGGTCTGGAATGACTTTAACCCTCTTGAGTGGCTTTGTTCCCAAAGCTCCATTCTAATACTACTCCGTCTGAAATCTGACATTTCATCAGATATTTTGTGCTTTCTGATACTTCTTAGCACTATACCAATATCTGTTTTCTTGTTGTGCTGTCTCCTCGCTTTGGAAGCAGTTGTGTATATGGAACTAGAGCTGATGTAGGCACGTTAGATGGTTTATGGAGTTGTATCAAATGAATAGCATCCTTAAAATGAAACGATCCATAAATGTCCACATTGCTGAGAGGGCGTTCAATAATCACTTAGATAGTGCCAGTGCTGCTCATAAGAAAATTAATATTATTTTCTCATTTAACCTGCATGTCTGGCTACCACACATCAACTAAACATCTATTAAATATAAAACAGCATTAAACAGAAATTAAATGATTTATGTGACTCCATTAGCTCTGAAAGAATAGTTACAACAATCCTTGAGCAATCTTTGATTCGAAAGAAACTATTTGTTTATGAACTTCACCAACAGCTGACGTATGGATGCGACGAGTACAGGTTAGTACCGGACGCATCTCCTTAAGTGGATAAGATGTTATTATGTTCAGTTAGTGTCCCTACGAAAATCAACATTACTTATTTCTCACTTATCCTGAAGATGTTTTAACCACTGAAGAATGTTACTTGTATACGGTGGAAAACAACATTGCAAACCAAATAGAAAGCAAAATAATTAATGTGTTCAGCTGTTTCTTGTAGTGCATGATAACAAGCATAAATTTGGCTCTATAAGTTGGGGAAGATATCATTTGCCCAAGCTCCGGTGTCAGTACATTTGAAAGAAGCTATACTTTTATAACATACAACATCACAAATGCTGACTTTCGAATATGTGCCAGCGAACATAAATAAGATAACCTTAGCGTGTATAAAGTTATAAATAATGTGCAATATTTAAATAATTGCAGAAACTGAAGGTAAAAAATACAAAGACTAACATTCGGGTGTTAAATACATTGAAAGCTATATCAAATCAATAAAATATATTTGAAATATTATGACGATGTTTCCAAATAACATTTGAAACAAGTAATTTAAATTCCAAGGAAATGAACATAACTTAAAACACAAACTGTTTAATACAGTTCGCATTAATCATAAAAGACGGAATTTATTTCATGACAAACATGATCTGTTTAAATATGATACCTTTCTTCTTAAACTGATTGTGAAACTAACTGATGATTGCGTTTAATAATTTTTCCTCACTCAAGGTCCTTCCTTCAAAATGAAAGTCATGCCATATGCTTTCCACTTTATTACGGATTTCGATATAACACAAAACCTTGCTAGATTTTTTAATTAAATAACCCTGGAAAATTATCTGATAAATGTAATATTGCCTTTTATATTAAATATATACCTGTAATTCAGGAACATTGCATGTTTCCTAGGTATGAGCTTTCACAATGTTCCAGTGATTACTATTAACACTATATTAAGACCAATATTTTGCACTTATATCGGGAAACTCTATCAAAGACGTTATATTTTGTTTTCGCGTAACATATTTATGTGCATCAGTACTTAGTACACCTGAAAAGAAACTATTATTTAACGCGACATGTTTTCTCTAAAATGTAAGGTATTTAATTACTTCAATATTTTGTAGGTTTTGCCATGTAGCAAGATTCTTCCTTCAGCTGAAGACTTATACAAAAATAATTATTCAC
The DNA here is from genome assembly GCA_028554795.2 of Sinohyriopsis cumingii. Lineage (NCBI taxonomy): Eukaryota > Metazoa > Mollusca > Bivalvia > Unionida > Unionidae > Sinohyriopsis > Sinohyriopsis cumingii. The sequence continues at coordinate 622,674 of JAPYKE020000267.1, read as the reverse complement.
ATCTGTCAATCAGCTTTATTACCAGGTAATAGTAATTTCCTTTATTAATATATATAATATAAGGCTCTACATTTTTAAATGCCTGACTTCGCGTTTAAGATAAAATCGTTATTAATAAGGTTTCTGAGCTAATAAAGATTTCTAAAGGAGCAAATTTTCTAAATTAACCGCTATGTTTCATCTTTAAAATTTACCAAAACAATGTCTGTAGTATTAGGAAAATTTGTTAAAATCCAGATGGCATATGTTTATTAGTGGTCTAAGGTTTTGTTTTCAAACATGAGAAACTATTGCACTCACATGCATATGCCAAATTGTTAGTGGCATACCTTGTTTTTCCAGGACGTATTTTAACAAGTCTCATTCAGGTGGTCTCGAATGTTATGAATCATATAATAAAGAAATATCAGACCGAGATTGCGAACACGATGCCGAACGACTTCAGAATCTTCATGAAAATATTCTTTTGATAAGATTATATATATACATACATACATACACACACACAGATATATATATATATATATATATATATATATATATATATATATATATATATATATATATATATATATATATATATGAACCAGGTGGTAGAAAAGCAACAAAAAATCATTCGTAAATCAGCATAATGACTAAAGTACGTGGAGACAAATATCAATGAGTTGGTAATAAGAGGTGGACAACAGGAAATTTACAGTACACATAGAAACCCGTGAAATAATAGCAAGAGGGCATTTACGGTACACCAAGGTATGTATGGAGTAAGGACCTTACGATACACTAAGTAAGAGATAAGAAAGACCTTAAGGAGTACGACAAACTAAATAAACAAAATTGCCTTACGGTACGTGGAAATAATGCAAGAGGGACAGCAGCAGAGAGACTGAGCCCAGTAACTATTCGTTCCAACAGAACCCTCTATCGAAAACACTCTTGATAGAGGATCTTATTTTCACAAAATAAACCCTCTATTCAGAAAACTATGATAAATAACTCTTCTCTGATGACTAGAAGATTTATTTTATGAAAAATAACTCACTATAAAAATACTTCCTGACGACGGGGGCGGTCGACGAAACATTCTCGGGCTCAGTCTCTCTGCTGCTAGCGATGTAAATATTTTAGGATTTCTAACTAAAAATTGTATCCAACCCAACTCGATACCGTGTCCGAGGAGCATGTAAATTTATTGTAACAAATCCGTGTTGGGTTGCCTGGGCACGACTAAAGAAATGTCTGAATGTGTTTATGTCCATGTCACCGCTGCACCAAGTTCGATGAATATTTTGTAACGTATGTGCGTCAACTCCGTTAAACACTGCAAGAATATTGCAATTATGTCTGATCACTTTTGGAATTTGTGTATATCGTTGAGTTACATAAATCACATCAACGTTTTTGTGCCTGCCTCGGGAAAATATCCTGGCGGGGTTTGATTGTTTGTCCAGCATGATATCATCGTACACGACTAAATTATTAATACTCCCATCAATATCATCGATACTCGGTGCTTCATTGATATCAGTTATAAATTCAATAACATCTTCTTCACTTATCGACACTGCACTTTCGTTAAAATCTTTTAATACCTGATAACATCGCTGATCGTCCACTGATGGGGCTATCAAATATAATTTATCCCACTTCATCCACTTCATTATTAAATTAAGTAACAACTGTGTCTTACCCGACCCAGATGGACCTATAATAATCATTCGAATTGAATTTGGTAGCACTGAGTTATGTTTGATTGGCTCTCGTCGCTTTGACGCAGAAAAGTCAGTGATCTCCATTTGATATATCATAAAAATAATATGAATTTATATTGTGTGAAATACCGAGCACATACTCCAACTGCGGATATGACAACAATTACAACAAAAAATAATCGACAAGCGCTTACAGGCAAGTGTGAACGATGCGGTATAACGAAGTTTAGATTTATTAAAAAAAAAGGGGAGGTGATATCGCAGCCAAGTTAGGAAAATTACCAGGAACACCGTGGGCTAAATACCCAGGAGAAAAACATCTTCCAGGATATAATTACTGTGGTCCAGGAACCCGACTTGATATCAGACTTGATGCTCAGGATCAACCAAAACCAGGTGAGTATCCGATAAACGCTATTGATAAGGCGTGTCATGCTCATGATGTAGCTTACCGAAGCAAGGATTTACAACAGCGCCATCTCGCAGATGTGAAATTAATTCACGCGTTAAATGCCATCCCTGATAAATCTTTCAAGGAGAGGTTAGCATCCTGGTTAATAAAATCTGCGATGAAATCTAAGCTTGTATTAGGCGCTGGTAATTAATTATAATGGAGTCGATTTATTATTCCCCAAGAGGATACTGGAGAGGTAACGCGGCAATTAGTAAACTCGCTGAAGCAGCAAAAGTTACAAAAGTTACTGCTAAAAATTGGTTATCCCGACAGGCAATATGGCAAATTGATTTACCGCGTCCTAAACAAATTCACTTTGCGCATTTCGATGTACCAAATGAGGTTCATCAGGCTGATATATTATTTCTGCCACATGATACTATCCGAAGACGTACATACAAGTACGCGTTAACCATAGCTGATGTTGCCAGTAGATACAAAGATGCTGAACCGTTAACGACTAAAACAGCATCTGAGGTTGCTTCTGCGTTTGAAAGAATTTATCGGCGAGGACCTCTGCGATGGCCAAATTTATTACAAGTTGATCCTGGTAAAGAATTTTAAGGTGCAGTATCATCGTTGATGAAGCAACATAACGTCACCATCAGACGAGGACACACTGAAATTCATCGTGATCAGGCAATTGTTGAACGATTCAATCGAACACTTGCTGAGCGGTTATTTGGATATCAATACGCGAAGGAATTCATTCAAGATGCGAGATCGCGCGAATGGGTTGCAAGATTACCAAGTGTGATAACTGCGCTAAATAATGAAATTACCCGAACCACCAACATGAAACCTGCCATCGCGATCACGAAAAAAAATATACCCGTACGACGTGATTCTTCAGCACAGCCGATACTGGGTAATGTCACAGTTAGATATTTATACGAACCAGGTGAACTTGAAGGTGGTAAACGAAGAGCAACTGATCCCATCTGGAGTGTTACCACACACAAGATATCCACCGTGACAAGATCCACTGGAAGACCAGCAATCTATAGATTAGATTCAACTGCTCCTCAACGCGGATTCACACATGTACAACTTCAGGTAATTCCCGAGGACACACAATTACCACCCAAATCATTGAAGTGATTTCGATCATTTAACTGGCGCTGGCGCCTCTACGTCGATTACACTCAAGACAGGTCAACATGATATTATCACGTGTATGACCGCGACTGTTATCTTTTCTATCTACGGTAAATTGTCTTGAATTTTTATTCGAATACTTCCATAGCATTATACAATTACAACTCGCACAGTGATTATTCTGCTGCTGTTTCAACGCGTTAATAAATTCAACATCAAGATCAAAATCGCGATTATTTTTTGTGTCACTCTGTTTGTAACCGGCTAATTATTTTCTTATTACATCACCATCGCTGTTGTTTTTATTATTAATTTTATCAGCGCTTGATTCATCCAAGACAATTCTTCGCAGTTGAGACATTCTTCTGACTCTGGACACAGCTAAGTAGACTAAGTTTGACCATTCGATTCGATCATCAACGATCCAGACAGTTGTATCAGAGATAGTCAGTCCTTGAGATGAATGAATTGTCATTGCGTAACCTAGCGTCCACGGGGTTTTATTCATGTTTAGTGCATCTTTGACAGCATCGATGTCAACTAGCACAATATCATTCAGTACTAAATTCTGTTTCTCTGTCTTTCCTGGAATATCAACATCTATATTCTGTAACCGCGTATCAGCTGGTCTATAACATAACGGCACTGGCAACATTGGAAACTTCTTTTGTTGCAACCTTAATAGCTGTTGTTGAAGTGTGTCTCTGACTATCTTTCTACTTGCCACTATCAAATCGTCTGGTTTCCACACGCATAAAAAGTCGCTCATCGAAGTTTCAAGAATCATCTCGCGCATAATTTCACATTGAATTTTATTCGGTTGTAGCCTGATTAGTGTTTTAAATTCTTTCAAAGTTGCATCAAGTGCTCGGTAATCATCAGACACTTCTTCGTAATAATCAACACAATTCCTCAGCCAATCATGAGGAGATGCGCCGACAAACGGAGGTGGTTGACCGTGATCACCGCACATAACGACTGCAGTATTTTTCGTTAGCAGCCAATCAAGAAATGTTTTAACGTTTCCAGCGGTACCGTACATATCTCATCCCAAATTATTATATCATTGATATATTTTGTTCCGATTCGATCTGACGTCCACACACCGCCGCTGTATTTGAAAAAGCTGTGATAAGTACAAGAATTGACTCCTCGTTGTTTCAGTTCCCTGGCAAGCCTGTGTGTAGGTGTTAGCACAATCATATCCGATTCGAAAATCTTTGATTTTCCACGAAATAATTCAATCGCTCGAGTTGTCTTACCAGACCCACCCGGCCCGTTTAAATAAACAGTTTTGTGTCTAGTGATTGGATCATGCACATATGGTGCGGAAGATATTTCTGGCATCTCGGATTTATAATAATCATCCTCGATTGCAACATGAGCGGATTCACAATACTCGTGTAACGTTTCGGCTTTTATTCTCCACGAACTACATTCATCTCCGCCGCAGAATTTCATTATATCGGTTAGTGATTCTGAATATTTTTTATCGATATAAAATGAATCCGTGGCAACTCTAACTGGGGTGTCAGGAAATCTATTTACCATCGATAACAAATTTATAGAAACATAAGCCAGCATTGAAGATCTTAGATGTGTGTATTGAGGTGATTCTCCGTCGATGTAACTTACAATTGTGCCCAAATTTTTCCCGTCTGACAAGAACACATCCTCCCGATTACAAAATATGTCTCTGGCAACAGCGTCAGCGATTATAAAACCTAGTTCAGCATCATCGATAATCAACCGTGAGTGATGCATTTTATGATCAAATGCTGCACCCTGAGTAAATTTACCGATTATTCTTCGTCCGAGATCTTTCGCTGTTTCTTCTTGAGAACTTTAGGAGCCTCACTGACGATGACATCCATCGGGGTATTTGGACACTCTCGTGCATACTCGCCGATAACTTCATCGAGGGTAATACGCTCCGGTGTTGGTAACCAAACTGAGTTCTGCGGTTGATATGATATGATTGCTTCACTGACAGTCAACGATACCAGTATTCGGCTGTCAAGCATATATCGCAATAACACTATTGGTACCCAGCGCTTTTCACTGAAGTGTCTGCCAAACCAAACATAACAAATCTGATGAAGCCCTTTACCAAATTCAAACGAAGTCACACGAGCAAATCCTGTCAAATCAAAATCGGGTAAAACGCCGTTTACGGCGACTCGTGTCATCGAGTTCGTGGGATGTCCGAATCGCTTAAAGTATTCGCTGCACTCGCCGTTTCCGAGAAAGCTTCCTGGGTAGCAAGCCATCATATCTACGGAAATCATATCCCGGTAGTTATACCGGGTATTCCATAACCCGCCGTGTCCATACTCGACACAACTTAATTGTATATCCGAAAGAAACTGACTTCGGGTTGGTCTCCACGAATTTCTTTCTCTGGCGGCGTGAGCGGCAACACTTGGAACTGTAAAACAATCAACCAATAACTGATCAGTGTTTTCTTTGGAAATTCTAGAATTTCTCACATATTTCTCTGCGAGTTTTTTCATTTGTTGTTGCAACGATTCCGTCCGGTATAATTCCCCGTTGGGTCTCACAAATTGATCATCTTCGGAATCTTCGGAACTTCTAAATAACCACACCGACACAGGGTCGGTTTTACTCAGTGTGTAAATAGCATCAAATATATTTCCGCGATAAAATTTGACAACACGATCTCGTGGAAATATTGTAACTGCATCAGTCCAGGCATGAGAGATATGATCAATAATTTCAATCGGTGATCCTGACTTTTTATAATGCTTCGAACTATATAATATTTCTTCGGTTAGTGTTTTTACTGTTATTGAACAATTTAATTTACTTGATAGCACAGCAACATCATTTATTGATGCTCCAGTATCCTTAACCGATTCAGCCCACGATGTTATTTTTTCACGTCGCAAATCGGTTAAACCGTTTCCTCGTCTTGCGTTTTAAAATGTTCCATTACTCGCTCAGCTACACAATTCAGCGTCGACGTAAATGACGCAGTCATTCGCATCGGGGCGAGTTTATCAATTTTTGGATTTTTTACAGAATATATTCGGTAAACGACCGCAGTTACAGGATACCCTCGAGCATAATAAGGAATATCAATTCCAACGAGCATTCCTGGTCTGGAATTTCTACTTAACAAAACGGTTTTCCCGTTGGCAAGAACAGGGTCAAGTTTGTCACGGATAATCCACTCATCGGAATTTGTTTGCACAATAAATTTTATTCTGAAAACATATTTCTTAGTACGTCCATATCCATCAAACAGATAATCAGTAATTGTTTTTGCTCGGGCATCAGTCATTGTAGCATCGATGATGACCTCATCGTTGCGAGTAATTTTAAATGACGACCATACATGAGATGCGCCCTCGTCGCGAAATTCTCTTTTACCCTCGTTGATAATATTAAATAGATCAGCTAGATACCGTCGTCGTGAATCCGGATTTAACCTGTCAAGATCGAATCTCCCAGCGCCAACTGCGGATAATCTTGAAAACTCTTCCATGTTATATTTAAGACAAAAATTTAAATAAGAAATATTATATATAAATGAATAACTTCAAGTGGTTAAAACTTGGATCCGTAACAGTCTGTGGTAAGTCCTGCAGAAAGGAATTCTGTGGTGAACATATGCAAAGCATCAAACGAGGAAGCACAGGACCCATGCCATGCCTGCGATGTGGCATTGGTGTCAGGGGTAAAACACAATTATGTGGGGGGTGCGGGGGGAAAGGATACCGTGAACTCAAGCGATATTACAATTAAAAAAAAATAACGGAGACGCGCTAAAATCCGAAAGTGATTATATAACTAGGTTTTCAGACAAATTATAAACTAGACAAATATATTATTATATAAATGAGTCAAGAATTTGTCTCACATCCAACCATTAAAAATTATGAAGCATCACGTGAGGGAATAGTTAGAAATAGCAGATTGAAAAAACCAATTGGTGTTGTTAATAATGCTGGTTATCTCCAATTTAAGGTTGCTGGCGAGAAACACTATTATAATCACAGGTTTGTGTTCGAGTGTTTCCGCGGAGAGATCAAAAAAGGTCTTGTAATTGATCACAAAGATAATAATAAACTTAATAACTCTCTTCAGAATTTGCAAGCCATTACTCCAAGTGAGAATTCTGCACGAGGTAACACTGGTAAATTTGCAAAAATTCCCAGAGCTGTAAGATCTCTCAACAAAAATACTAATAAAGAAAATATATTTCGCTCACTGTACTCAGCTGCGAAGTATTTTGGTATTCACTCCCATTCGGTTCATCGTGTTGCAGAAAATATTATCAAATCAACTTTTTCAAGTAAGTTTGATAGTTGGATTATATTTTCTTATGTAGATAACTCTGCAGCGACTGGTGAAAAGTCAATGATATAATTATTTCCCCGTTGTTACCTTGACGCTATCAAGATGACAGCGTGCTATAACACTTTACAGGTAACAGCAGACGATTTTCTGCACAAGGAAGTAAATAACTTCCCTTGATGCTATCAAGGTGACAGCACAAGAATGATTTTATCCTTGACGCTGTCAGGGACAAACTCGTATTTATCTTTTTTTTTTCACAGACAATATCACTATTTTATTACACTTGTTCGGGTTTATGGTTCATCTGTATTTTTCACAAGATCATATTTAAGAAAATACGTTTTAAACAAATCACGATGAGCTATTTCTGAACTTTCAGGTATCAGTCAGTTTATATACGATATCGTCCTAATACTATATTGGGGTTTAAAAACCCAACGAAGTTGCACAACTTTCTCCGTTATCGCCCCGTTCAGGGGTGACCTTTTACCCCAAAACGTGATTGATTTTCGGGGGTGGATGTGCAACTTGTTGGACGTAGAATGTAACCCCGCATCGATGTTTGTACCGTCCTAGGATAAGTGAGAATTAAATTATATGTTTGTACTGTCCAGGTGATTGTAAATACAATCGCTGTAAAAATAAACAGTGAGCTCTACTGCCAAAATACGGCTAAAAGAACCGATCACGAGGATGCCGAGAAGCTATGGAAAAGCTCTGCAAGACTGAGATAAAAAATCTGAAAAATAAAAAAATTACCTGAAACACAAAATAAAAAAATCTCAAGTCTGAAAGGACCTCGTGGAGACCCATAAGCCAATCTGTGGCTACTGTTTATTTTTTATTTTAAATATATAAATATATATATATAAATATGAATCGAGAAAATATCAATAATGTGATTGATGCTATTAAAAAATTAGAAAAACAAGGATTTAATATATTACTAAATGTTAAAACTATTCTGTCAGATTTTGAATCATTATACGAAGCTAAATGCGCAGGGCGTTATATTCTTCCTGCTCAATATCGATTCATAAAGATGATTCAAAATAATTTGTATAAACCACTGGCCAGCGTAGCGCAGACACAAATAAATGAATTTGTTCCACTGTCTCGTGCAATCGAAAAGATCAGGCAGCCGAGTATAAAACAAAGAAGATAATTAATAATCGGGTCAGGAAATTAAAGCATTGTACGTCCGCTGACGCTGTCAATGATGAAATCAAGGATGAATTTGTTACGAATGACGAAGTCATTCACGAGGAAGTAAATACCTCACCTTGATTGCATTTTACTTGGAAATGAAATCCTTGACTTCGTCAAGGAAGTAAAAAAAATATTACTTTTTTTTACTGTGTAAATTATGCAATTGTCCGATTTCGTTGGTTTTCATAGCAAAATACTCCTATGAATCCGTGACTTTGGTCTGTTTTGTTAATTTTTACAAGCAAATACCCCTATGAATCTGTGACTTTGGTCTGTTTTGTTAGTTTTTACTAGCAAATACCCTATCAAATCCGTGACTTTGGTCTGTTTTGTTAATTTTTACTAGCAAATGCCCCTATGAATCTGTGACTTTGGACTGTTTTGTTGATTTTTACTAGCAAATACCCTATCAAAATCAGCACATTGGACAGTTGCAAAAAAATACTATAATAAAAACTAAAATCCCGCAGTGAAGTAATTATTATATGAAATTTATACAAACTGCACGATTTCATTGATATTTACTAGCAAATACCCCTATGAATCTGTGACTTTGGACTGTTTTGTTGATTTTTACTAGCAAATACCCCTATGAATCTGTGACTTTGGACTGTTTTGTTGATTTTTACTAGCAAATACCCTGTAAAAATGAGTACTTTGGACTGTATTCTTGATTTTTACTAGCAAATACCCTGTAAAAATGAGCACTTTGGACTGTTTTGCTGATTTTTACTAGCAAAATATCCTATGAAAATCAGGAAAATTGTCAGTGGTAAAAAAATATATATATAAAGTAAAATATTTTCAAAGAATTTCTGGAAAAATCCTAAGGATGGAAATATCATAGACATTTCTGGAAAAATCCTAAAGGATTTTCACTGCAGTATCTTGTCGAGATGATCCCGTGAAATGCACGAGTGAACATAATTGAGGATTTGGTCTGCGTCACAATTAATCATCGTGATATTGTTTTCGCGGAATTGCTTCAGCTGAAAATCTGTCAGTAAAAAATCGTCATTGCCGTACTTATCGATGATTATTTTAACATAACCCGGTAAATAGTTTCCGGTAAATAATTTTCGGATGAATTCTTCAAGCGCGCTTTTGTCATGGATGAAACATTTCACGTGTTGATACATTTGCTATGTTATTTGCGTTCATTTAATATAATTTATTGTGACAGTGCTGTCATTGATGATGATGTTACCAACAGTGCTACCATCGTCGTCACTGTCACTGTCAATACAATCACTGTCAGAGACATCGTCATCACTAACAATAAAATTACGGGAACCTGTTATATCGCTGATAAGTGATTGAAAACTCCAACGTAAATTCTTTCGTCGTTGATTGTGCAATTCACGATAATAATTAAATAACCCAGCAAGATCCTCCAGTGAATATCGATTAATGTTTCCAGAGTCGGCGATAGAGAATTCCCATTTGAGTTCTCCCATTCGGGCACGTTGAATATTATATATTCCATAATAATCAAGTTCGTGACATCAACTGAAGTAACAAATACCGGGATAAAACGTCTATCTTCTTGGGTAGCATCCTCCGTGAGATAACATTTTTCCCGTTCGTCAGTGTTATAATCGGATTTGTTGGGTTCAGGTGGTATTGGTGGTGCCGGTGGTTTTTCCGCTGGCCATCCTAATACTGTTCTGATTGAGCTGTTATAGATATCTACGGTGTAACCCGGTGTTGAGATTTCGATGACCTTGGACAGCGTTGGCTCATGTGCGGTTATTGATATCTTTGCTTCCTCGGTGGTGATACGCTTCATTTGACGCTGTATTTCTTTGTTGATTTCTTCTATCTAATAATACCCTGTTGGTAACGTGATAGTATCACAGTCGGGGGTACCATCGGGTTTATTCTGGCACGAAAACACAAACGAATTATCTGGCAATTGTCCATGAAATGATGTCGACCTGATATTGGGCCAGCTATGATATACTCGTAATTGTGCTAACGCGATTTCTTTTACTGGAATTGCAGTTGGAAAATTGACACTAAATTCTGGTTGCGTCGAGGACACCGATATCATTGTGGTTTTTACCGGAGCTGTATTTGCGGCTATCTCTTGAAGTAATTCTGTCATTATTTATCAGCGATGTTTTTAAATCCTCCTATATGTTGGTGAGCTCGGCGAACTCCTCCGTGGATATATTGCTGTCAGCGACGGATTCCGATAACGCGTTAGAAAGTTTTGAATAACATTTCTGAGTAAGTTCTAATTTAGTTGTGTACTCGCGGAGTTTGTCGCTGGCGCAAGATGATATTTTTTTTTTGCGATGATGCTAGCGACTCCGGCAATGGTAGTTGTCGCTGACACCGCAATGGTGGCGGCGACTGCCGCGGTAACCGGAGTCAACGCTGATAATACTACTCCGGTTGATGCAACCACCGCGGATACAGAATACACTAGCATATCTAACACGGCTACTCGTCGTCGATATTTCTTTGTTTTCACCGTGCACTCGTCAATGATAGTTTTTAACTCTGATTTGTATTCACCTATTTGATTGTATCTGTGCCGTTGAGCATCTATCGTTGAAGATTCTTCGAGGGTTATCGATGTCATTTTATTATTTTACGCGGTAACCAATTGAGGTGTTTCAGCTACAAATTCCAAACACCACCAATAGGATGTTGTGGTTAATTTCTTGTCTGCAGCTTCCAGTATAAATATTACTTCGGTTCCGCTGTTTAATATAATAGTCACAACCCCGGAATATTCATCGGTGGAATGTCTACAGGGATATGTTGTGAAGATTTCAAACTTAGCAGCGGAAAACACAGACAACCTGTACACGCCAGTGGCTGTTGCTGTATATTTCATAGTATTATTTTGTCGGGACCATATTGCGAACCCCGATGATACCGTGTATACGATGTTGGTGATATGCCCCGGGGTAACTCCAGTGGGGACTTTAATCAAACTGGTTTTGTTAACGATATCAGGAATTCCCGATACGATATTTTTCTGTGTTTTTGTGATCGTGTTAATGTTATTTTCTATTATCTGAATTTGGTCTGAAAAACCTTTTTCTGTTCTGACTACACCTAACCGGGTATTAATCTTGTTGATATCGTTGGCGTTATTAGTAAGATTTGGTATGATTTCAGAAAGTTTCATGTCGATGACTGGAGGAACCCCAAAGAACTTATCGATGGACTCATCAGCTTTTGCGAAGTTTCTTCGAAGTCTTGTAAACGTGCCCACGTCATCATCATACTCTGCCCGCAACGTGGCTAGTTTACCGTCAATGGTGTCTACATACTGTTTGTTTGCGGCATCTTCGGGGCCTTCCGGATTTCTTAAGACAGTTATTTTGTTACCGCTCATGCTGAGTTCACCTGCCATTGTATCACCGGTCATCGCTACACGTCTTTCAGCAGCTTTCTGTGCATCATCTCGCAGCATCGCAATTGATATCAACGAATCTCTGATTCTGCCGCTGTCAGTGAATACAACGATGTTGTCCGTGGTAGCTCCAAGAACTCTGCGAATTATGTCATTGAACTTAATGTTGCTGGTTTTTAGCTTGCCATGTCGATCTTGAAAAATAACAACCTCATCTGGGTCTATTCCGGTTAACGTTAAAAGATTATCAATTTCATCTTTGGTCGCATACTTCGATAAATCGATATCTTTTTTTTCTTCCTTGGTTTTACTTGATCTTCCGTAAATATCTACCATTGTTATGTTATAAGTGTTTTTTCAAATTTGGGAATCACATCTGTGATTGAAAAAACCGATGGTTTTTCGACGTGTACTCATGCACGACTTTGTGAGGAGGAATTTTTGGGTGTTTTGTTATCGTATCAAGAACGTTTAAAGCTTCCTGACCACAAATGGGCGGATCAATCAGTGTTTGTGTTGGTAACGTTGAGTGCTATAGGAATCTTCGTCGCTGTGAAGTATTATTTGCGTACCTGAGAAACTCAACTGGCGGTGCTAGTCCGTACGTATCAAAATATACATTTCCACGTGGATCGATCGCGTAAGCAACCCAGTGAGTTCCAGGACCTTCTTTGTTGTCGAGATTAATAATTCCGGTTTCTGTGCTCGCTGGTCGTGCTGGTAATTCATCTCGCATAAATACACCTCTAAAATTCTTTATACGTAATTGCTTAACAGCATCAAGTAAATCAAAATTGCTTGCTGGAAGCGTTTTAAAAATCGTTTTGGATACCATGACGCCGGAGTTCCTGGAAGTCTGAGTCCGCGGCCTGTTTTTTTATATCCTTTTCCGACTGCTTTCTTAAGTGCCATTCCTGCTGCGGTTCCAACTGCTCCTAACGCTGCTGATTTTGCTGCTGCGACTGCTGCTGGTGCTAGTGCTGCGGCAATTATTGGAATAAATGGAAATATTCCACCGGATTTAATCATATCACGGACAGCTGTGGCAGTAAAATCAAGTTTGACTCCTTTTCCTGATGCTCTGGCTTTGTTGATTTGATTAAGTTGTGTTTGAGTAACCGATAACTTATTTTGACCACCACTAAGTTGTCTGTGTTTAACTGTTATTGACGTTCTTGTCGCTGATGCATGCTTTGATTTTAGTTTGTTGATCTGACCAGGGGTCAGAGCGACGTTAGCGTGATGAGATGACAATTTATTTAATACGATATTGATCTAATTGTGTTACTTTCAGCAATGTTACATATTTTCCACCGGAGCATCGATGACTCTCATTCGCCCACCAACACCTTCAAGTAGCATTGCTTTATCGGAGAGTATGACCGCGACAGCTCTAAAACCACCAGGAATTGGAGATGGACCAGCAACTGCAGCGGGAAACTCACCCACGTTGGCCTTGAAGTGTATGTCAACGACCGATTGTTTGGTTAAATCAAGATGTTCCAGCGAAAAATAATAAATCGGACACAGCGTTGTGAAATTCAACTGTGATATCTGCAAGCCGGTATCAATATTTTGATCACGTCCCATAAATGTCATCAGACGATGATACGCACGTGCGACTTGATTGTTTTCAAAATCTATCACTATATCCTCGGATGGTTCTTGATGTCCGTTTATTCGCAGCGAAACTTCAGAGACAGCAAGTTGGTTAAATATCATATGCGAACGTGCTTGATTATTTACTCTCGCATTATTCTGAAGTGCTACGAAAATATGTCGTGGTGCTGACACTCCTTGTTGTGATGCTATGTGCCACGTGAATTGCCCAGCACCGGCGCCCTGAATGGAATCTGTAGATGTTGTTAACCACGATATCAATGATTTGCCACCTGTGTCCATGAAAGAGAGTAACCGTTGCTCTTCATCTAACGATGGGGACATTACTGGCATCCACAACGCAAGCTTGAATAATATTACTTTACCGGCAGCAACACCAGCATCGCAGTCTCGCCAGATAGCGTCGTTATCATCACCTTTTCTAACAAGTACAACTGTATGCTTGGCTCCAAAAATAACCTTTCTGACACCTCTACAAAATCCAAAGATGTGAGACAGCGGAATTGCACATGAAAATCTTCTACGATTACCCGATAACATTGATTTACGTACAGCAAAACCAAGATTGTAATTAGGGTTGGGAAATGATAAATCTTCTATGTCAGCAGCAACAGGATTGGGAGCAGTACGGTCATTTGGTCGTCTCGCAATGCTAGATCAACCATCCGGGTCATCAAAATTATCCTTAGCGAACATCATAGTCGGACCAGCTGATCTAGTGTAATCATCTGAGTATCGTGCTAATCCGATAATTGTTGTAGCAACGTCAACGTTATCCTGAATTATCTCAATTTCCTTTCCATCGATGTTGTATGAAGCACTTCTGAATAGCGCCATAATGCCATTATTAACAAGACCAACTCGGACATTAGCTCCATATTCTGTATTAGCGATAACATCTGTTACAATTTCACCCGTGACTTCAAGGAATGCTTCAGCGGGTAAGAAATATCTACTTGTATCATGCACTTGTAATTCAATTCGTCCGCGTTGATTGGGTGATCTTGCTTCATAAGAATAATACTGATAATCGCGCACAGACTCATCTTTGAGTATTGGTGCATCCATATCGAACGCTGGATTTGATACTCGTTTGAACATTTTATATAAATTATCGACGTATAAAAGAAGACCACTTCCTGATATCAGACTCGTATTTATTTGTTCGGGTTGTTGTGTCACAAGAGATGCGAGTTTTTGATTTGTGGCCTGATTTATTACTTTACTGACATCCGCGGGCATAGTTTCGGTGCTCGGTAATTTTACTGGTGGCGGTTTAACCCCTTTCGATCTACGTGCTAACCGTGACAGTCTATCCTTGACTGACGTAAATGCTTTTCCGGCAAGATTACCAACAGCTCCAATAGCTTTATCCTTAACAACATCAATAGCCTTCATCGCCCATTGTTTTGCAATCGGTAACGCCTTTGGGGTTATTCTTCTAAACAAACCCGTAGCAATATCACCGAGACCATCTCCGTAGGTTGCTCGATAGACCGGTAATCGTGAATTTACTATACTGACTGAAATGGGTCGAGCGTTGTGTATAATCATTTTATTTAATTGTTGTTTCTCTAACTAAAATTACTGTAACATTCAGTCGCTGTAATAACCGTCTGCGAGTTCATTAATAAGTTCACGGTAGATATGAGTATTCATGATACCACGTTGAAATAATCGCTGACAGATATCTGCGGCTTCATTAATTATTTCCGGAGAGTTATTTCCGGCACGTTTTCCTCCTATGAGAACTTCTAGCCGTGATACATCATTGATGATATTGTTAGGACAGGCAATAAAACCCGATCCGGTTTTAGGTTAATCGAAAAATTCCTCTGAAATGGTTTCCTCCTTGGGGGGTGATTGTTGTCGTTGTTGTATCTCTGATAACTCTTTCAGTTTATTCTTAAATTTTGCATAACCAGGATCGCTTGGATCAACGGGTAAATTTTTTTCACCAAAATATACCGCTTCTGCCCATTCATCGAAGGTGTCTATTTTTTGTTTTCTTCTTTTTCTTAAAAATTTTTCTCTGTTATCAAAATTATTAAAAGTAAAAGCGGAAAGAGACCCAGTACTTTCCATTTTATCAATACCTAATTGCATAAACAAACCTCGAGGAGTTTCTCGTTGTTGGGTCTGCTGCAACGGAGGAGGAAGTTGATATAATTCTTTTGATTCTTTTTCTGTTGGATCTGTGACGACTTGCGGTTTAGCTATTTTTTCAGGGTTGGCTTTTTATGTCGTTTTGTCTGTCGCATTTGGATATCATATCGATCTGATCATGCCATGTACTCTCGATAAAATACATCACTGGTATCTAACCGTTCGATACCCCTTTTTATTTTATAAATTCCATCAAGAAATTGTTGTTTAGATACCTTTTGATTAGGATCTTTTATAAACTTTTCTCGAGAGTGATAAGCCCTAGCAGCGTCAACACCAAAGGCAATTATTTCATCTTTATTTCCGACTGGATATTTTTTGATTTCATCCACAAAATCTTCAAGAAAGTCTGTTTTATAATTAAATCCTTTAATCGATTTAGGTTGAGCCCGTTTAAGTTCTTCTATCACTTGAAGCAAACTCTGCTGTGATTGTTCAGGATCAGCAGGATCGGGTTTTCCTATGATAGCGGTTTTAACTGTTTCAGTAACTGTAGTCACGGGTTTAAATAATTCTTCTGCGGATGTTGCAAATTCTTCCTGAGCTTGTTGCCGTACTTGTAATTTTTGTCTTACACTATCTCGCACAGGAAGAATTTTTTTTTATTGCTTCTAGTCGCTCCCGAGCTAGTCTAGCAGAACGTGCTTCTCCAATGTTGGCCATTATTGTTAACTTAAATTTTTAATTCACAACAGAAATCATAAAATATTCACATCGCTAGCAGCAGAGAGACTGAGCCCGATAGTATTTCGTCGACCCGCCCCCCTCCCCGAGTCAAGAAGTATTTTTATAGTTAGTTATTTTTCATAAAATAAATCTTCTAGTCATGAGAGAAGAGTTATTTATCATAGTTTTCTGAATAGAGGGTTTATTTTGTGAAATAAGATCCTCTATCAAAAGTGTTCTCGATAGAGGGTTCTGTTGGAACGAATAGTTACTGGGCTCAGCCTCTCTGCTGCTGGGACCTTACAATACACATATAAATTGTTGTAAACTTATATTACAATACAGCAAGATTTACATTCATATTTTTCCTTACGGTAAGGTAAGAAAAATATATATATGTATAAGAAGGACCTTCAAGTAAATCAGTAAACAGATGCAAGAAAGTCAGCACGGTACACTAACAAAATGTATGCAAAAAGGCCTTTACGGCGTACCGATAAATTGATGCAATAAGGTTCTATCTCGTATACCAAAACTAAACTCAAGAAAACAGATCATTTCTAGCAATATAAATAATGTATGTACAAGCACATACTTAGCGAAGTCTTGCATACGGTTTATCTGTCCTTAATAACGTGTATATAATTCCGTTAAGTTTGCAATACATTTAAACACGGCTTTGTTGCAAAGAAACGATATTGGCTACTGAGATACAACGTCGACTTGTTTGATCCTACATTACATTAATTTTATTATGGAGCATGGACCTTACGATGCACTAAGAATGAGATGTAAGAAAAATTAACACAATCTCCTTGCGTTAGGTGGAAATAATGCTAAACGGACCTTACAGTACACATATTAATTGATGTAAAAATTACATTAAAAAACAGTAAGAAATACATGCATAAGTGTCCTTACGGTGCGCTAGGAAATAAATAAATAAATAAATAAATAAATATATACATATAAAAAGGACCTAAATGTATATATATATATATATATATATATATATATATATATATATATATATATATATATATATATATATATATATATATATATATATATATATATATATATATATATATATATATATATATATATATATATATATATATATATATATATATATATATATATATATATATATATATATATGAAGGACATTAAGGTAAACCAGTAAATAGATGAAAGAAGGTCTGCACAGTACACCAACTAAGAGGATGGAAGAAGGCCGTTACGGTGCACAGAATAATTGATGCACTATGGTCTTTACTGGTACACCAAAAATAAATGCAATTAAACAATTCATTACTTGCAATATATATAACTGATATACAGCCACATAATTAGCGAAGTATTTCAAACGGCTGATCTGTCCTTAGTAGCTGGTATATATTAATATTAAGCTTGCAAAGATTTAAACAAGCTTTGAAGCAAAGAAACAAAACTGACTGCGTTACAACGTAGACTTGTTCGATTATATGTTAGATTAATGTTATCATACCTACAAAGAGATTGACCTGAGTTGTTACATTTTCTGATGCGACCTTTAAAACTTTTCAAGATTAGACCTTGGCCATCCAGTTTGGGAGCAATCAAACATATATAATTTAGATTGTGACATCACATAAACTTACATTCAAAAAGATAACTAAACTAGTTAAGCATGTAAATTTATCTTCGTTAACGGAGGTGTTTTGCTGTTTGATAAGTTTTTACTTTGAATTTTATGTCGGTTGACTCTTTTTCGTGCCATCAACGCTGCCTGTAACGGGAAAATCATTGTACTATAATTAAAGTCATGGGAAATTAAACCCGCATCGACAGATAAGCAATCATGTTAACATAATACTTATTTTATATTATAGGATGCTCGTGGCTGGTTAATTAAGTGGTTAGTAGATATCCAGTTATAGGCCAATTTATGTCATTTTCTTCAGATCGTGCCTGAAGAAAAATGATGTAAATTGACGTATAGCTCAATGGTTATATCCAATTTCATTCTTTTGCATGAGGAAATATATTATAAAAATGAGCTTTACGCTAATTTACGACATTGTTTTAGACTGTGCCTGAAGAGATTTGTCATGTATTGAGATGTAAGAATCCACCAACCGGGTAAACAAAGAGACAATATATCAATGCCGCAAGAGGGACAGAATGTGGAGAAAGAAAGGTAAAATCTGTCTCATTCTCATGCTTCACAAATTAAGTCGAACATCAAGTTATATCACTATAAATACACAACACAAGAATACGTTAAATTAATTGCTTTTTAACATTTGTTGACATTTATATATATTCCATGGAGAAGAAAAAACATGCTTTCTCCTTGTAAGTCTGTCAGATTGGGTGCGTGTGAGTGGAAAGTATAAATTTGTTTTAGTATGTTGGCAGCAAATAAGTACAAACAAATAACGCGTTTTGTGGTGCATTGATGGAAGTTGTGTTACGACAAGTTAGAAATAGGTGAGTAGATCTCACACATTTTTGCTCCATCAGCACAATTATTAATTTACGCGAGTCACTAGAATAACGATACAGGTTCGAGGACTGCTTAGACCAGGCATGATAGGCATGAATTGGTCAACCTCTTGACAAGGCTCATTCTGCAAATTCCCTCTGCGCGATGAAACCGTGTTTTGATGTCCCGTTAAACAGACAGCAAATGAATACAAACACGCCAATGAATAGTTTATTAAATTTATTAATAACACTTTTAGTTTTAATTCAGTCCTAAGTAAGTGAAGGTGTACACATTGCAATTGATTTTATTATAATTATGCGTCTAACTAAGATGCTAAGCTGTTGCTGCTGATGTTAATGATGTATATTCTATATATTTTGGTTTTCTAAAATTAAATGAAAAAGAATCCGCTTCACTCGATATATTGGTATTTCATTACAATAAAGCAATAGCTGCATTTTTCATTTGTAGCCCTCTGCGTGCGGCACGCTCCCATTTATGTAAATGGACAAGTTTTCCAAATACAGAGCTGGAAAATATGTATGAAAACTCTCGCTGTATGTGTGTAGCCGAACAATTCTTGGAACCCAAAGTAATGACTTTAACAAATAATTAGCATACTTAATCTAATAAAATAGTTTCTTGTCTTAGCGTTTATTTTATTTTAATAATCTTCGGGAAAACTGAATCAGTTCTACTCACTTCCTAACTCGTTGTGTTTTGCGGTGTGTAGGGTAGGTCGCAAAACAAGAGCATACTAATTTCATACGGAAGCATAACTATGCGATTTAATGGTTATTTAAATCATCTCTTCGTTCGGGCCAAACTGCTGTAGAACACAGTTGTATAGAAAATAGGGCTTTGTTTATTGTTGCAAATTTACGGGTATTTATAGTCAAGGATGAGCACTAACCATCTGACCTAATTACTTAATAAATTACAAAAAGGACAGATAAAGGCAAAAATGTATATATCCACCCATCTAACTATTTATCTATTCATCTATATCTATCTATCTATCTATCTATCTATCTATCTATCTATCTATCTATCTATCTATCTATCTATCTTTCTTTCTTTCTTTCTTTCTATCTATCTATCTATCTATCTATATATCTATATATATATATATATGTATATATATATATATATATATATATATATATATATATATATATATATATATATATATATATATATATATATATATATATATATATATATATATATATATATATATATATATATATATTAGTAATTAAAGATGATGTTTAATTATATTTTAAAATTTTAAAATTTGATATGTATGATTCATTAATACAGATCTGAATCTAGCGGCGTATGTCAATGCAACCTTTGTATATACTATATTAAGTGACATATTACAGATTATGTCAGATTTATTAATCACATCATTGATGAATAACCTTTCTTCTACTTAATAATTAAAATCAAATTGCAAACGATTTAAGAGAAGATTACTTAAAAACGTGGCTTCAAATAAGTCTGTGGAATTTTATGTGTGAGGCTGGAGATAAATCAGCCTTAAGGACAATTTTGCTACCTGCATTATGTTTGTGCAAGAGATCCGACCATAAGTGAAGATTGGCATTAGGATTACACTTCTGAATTTGTTCTAATTGATAATTAATATCAATTTACGGATAGAGCTGAGAAAAGATTGCTTTAAAACGCGGACGTAGATAATTTAGTTGGGTTTTATACATTTTGCTGGTGATATAACTATCAGCAATACGGACTATCTTGTTGCCTTTGATGTTCTTTAAGCAAGAAAGGGACTCGATCATAAAGGAAGGAGGGGTATAGGATTTCACTACAGCGGATAATATTGCACCGGGTACGGTTACATTCAGAAACAATTACATTTCGAAATAACTTGAACAAATCTTGAATAACTATTTACTAAAGATTTAATCAAATTTGAAAAATCAGAAGGCAATAAAGCTAACACTAAAATCATTTCGAAGGCCAGAATAATCTCAGAAAAGTAACTTTAGGAAAGGTTAGTTTCTTGCTATGTTAGGATCAAAGACAACTGGAAAAATTGTATCGATACTTTAAACAACCTCCAAGAAAACAACCCGCCATATGGTAGAAGACAAATGAGGTTGTTGTTGTGACGTATGAGTCGCTGAAATCAGAGAAAATGTAGCATATCACAGATAGCATATCCTCCTTACGAATAGTTGTTACGCGTATATGTTCGTGTCCAAACATTCATTGAGCATAGACCAAGTAAAGCCTAGCAAAATCCAGATCTTGTGAAAGAAGCGGAATTCAAATACGTGAAGAGAATGTTAACTTATAAATTATAGTCCCAGCAAATACAGGAATATTATTATGATTTATCTGCATCCGTTCGAGACATGGCTCTATCAACAACTGACTATCTAATTAAATAATAGTGGACAAACTAATTACGTAATTGCTTAGTTAATACTATTTAAATATGAGACAGATTGCACTATCTTCCAGAGTACCATTGAGCTAATTTTATGCTCACAAAAATCAACTAATTTAAACATGAAATAGCTTATGAGATAGAAAATTACAGAGGTATGCAAAAATGTAATAAGAAAACCCCGAAACTACTTTTTAAATGGCTAGACTTTTATTGGGCAACTTACTTCGGTAGAATATCAGTTGCATCTTTAAGTGTAAAAGTTGCCGAAATGGCGACAGGATGTATTATTCCTTCGATATTGAGTTGATTGATGCGATATTAACAATGCTGTGATTACATGGTGATATATATATATTTAATTTACATTGTTTGTTTTTTGTTTTAATAATGAAAATTATTTCATCATACGTTGTTGTAATATATTATTTTATTAATACCTTAACCTTGTACAAAATCGATTTGTTTTGTTGACCTGTATTATTATCTTTATTTGACTGTTTAAAATTGTATTTGCTGTCCCTATGTGTTTATTGCCTGGATCATATTTTATATAAGTTGTTTGTGTTCTGGATCTAAAGTATTGTTATATATTATAATTTTAGAAACATACGTTCTAATAATAATTAACCTAATATTTTTTAAAATTAAGAATTTTCTGGAGGGTTATTTTCCATTATGTGTTTTCGAAAATGTTAATTATTACCTGATTTCAAGTAGAAGACTATATAATCTTGTCATTGGAAGATTATTCATTCACGCTTAAGATCTCGTATAAGCAATTGCTATTATCGTTGTGTTAATTTGGGATGAAGTGCATATAGAAAGAACTATTTTTGGAAAGATACATTCATTGTGATTTATGCTGATTTCAAACCTGGAGTTTTAAAACTGTATTTCTAAAAAGACTGTTAATGTACACAATATATGCATCGACAGGCACATCAGCACCTTAAGTGTTAGACTTAAGTTGCATTTATACTAAAGATTTTTTAGAACTTTAAATTATTAGGACTTGTGTCTGTAATTCTAGAATTATGCTGGGATTGAGTTCGCGATACAGTAATTTAATTTTGTCATTTTCACTTCGTATTATAAGGAAATACATTGCTTTTGAATTGTACAACGATTATTGCTTGTCTCTCATTTTTGTTATTTATTATAAGAGCATAAACTCACCATACGTGTCTTAACTAAGTAATAGACAGACCTAAAACCAACACAATATGTAAAACGTAACAAATATTGTTAAATATGTAAGGTTCTGAAATGAAAATGTACAAGGTCATCACAATCTTGTGAATTAAATCAAAATTAATAAGAACCACTATATCCTGATCTTTACAACATATTTTAATGTACCTTTGTTATTACTTCCAGTTTTGTTTGAAAATAAGTAACTGTCCGTGTATATATCAATTTATGTTAAATCTTATTTAAAGTGATGGATGTCTTTAAATAAAAATAAACTGTAATACTTTTGCAGAACAAAGGCAAAAAGAACATTTATAACAAATCTTAACATCTTACTTGACGTTCACATTTATTTACTTGTGTAGAGATCTGAAATACAATTACACAGTGATTGATGGATCAAATAAAGACAAAGCAACAACGAGATATTCACACAAAACAATCTAATGTTAAAGATTTAGGGACAATCAATGATACTAACAGAGAGTGTGAAAAAGTAAAAATAAATAATCACGTGATTAAACATAATATCAATTTCATACTGATTTTGAATGTATGTCATACGGTCACTGTGACATATCGATCTCATACGGATTTTGAATGTGTCCTACGGACACTGTGTTATATCGATCTAATATGGATTTTGAGTATATGTCCTCTTAACAAAGGGAAGTACACCCAAAACAAGCTACAAATACGACGCTTGAGACAATGATAAATAAAAGTAGAGTGAGAAAGGAGAACCAAGAAATCATCACATTGAATGTCTGACCTACAGTCATTGTTTTATATCTTTCTAGCATAAGGATTTTAAATGTATGTCTTAGTGACTATATTATATCAATTATACAAGGATGTTATATGTATGTCATACAGTCATGGTATTATATCAGTCTCATAAAGATGTTGGATGCATGTCATACAGTCACTGTGTTATATCAATGCTTTAAGAAGATCATGTATATATGTCTTAAAAGCACTGTGTTATATCAGTGTCACAAGGGTGTGAACGTATGTCCAACAGTCATTGTAATATCTTTGACACTCAGTCTGATCAAACGCATATTGCGCAAACATAAATAGTATCATTGTGGCGATTCATTTCCAGCAAGAAATGATACTAAGTGAGTCACATCCAAATTTTATATCATCCTTAGTCGTTCATACCCATGTTCTTGTTCAAGTTTTTTAATGAGTGATGATGCTTTGTGAGTCATTCAAAATTCTGTATTGAAGCTTTGTTCAGCAAGCATATCTTTCTAAGAGATGATGCTCAATGTATCACAACCAGGTCAATAGGTCACACAAGTCCTTTACTATGCCCATTGGTACTACTGAAGTACTATAGTTAAGCTTTGTTCAACATATAATTTAAAATATATGATGCTACAAAGGTCATGTCCAAGTCCTATATTTAACTTAGCTCTGCATGTAATTCAGAGAGGTGATTCTCAGTGGACCAATCCTAAAGTATGCCTTGTTCACCATTCAAGTCCGAGAATCAAAACTGATTGTCAAAGTACCGAGAATGACAGATACAACTCTGATCAGTAATGTCCTTGTCCTAATTGTCACTGACTAGTTACCATGTTCGGGATTTTCGTCGTACAGGCCATAACAAATAAAACACTTGGCAGGAATGGCATTGCACAGCTCACCACAGAGAATGCAATTGTGTATATTTGTAGTGTGCATTGTACAGTCTATCAGATACAACGATTCACTGGATTGCCACTGTACAAGCCATAACAGATAAAACAGTGACTTCAAATATAAAACATTTGTCTGCATTATCATTTTTTAAGGCCACCACATACAACGTAATTGACTGAACTGTCATTGTGCAGGCCATCACTGGTTAAACACTTGCCTTGATTGTCATTGTACTGACCATACCAAATGAAACAATTGACTAGATTGTCATTGAATAGACCATCACATATCAGGTTCCAGATATTTTTGGGCCAGTTCAATAATATGATTGTCCTCCTGGATTTAAGGGTCATCATGACCATCTGTAAAACAATCTTGGAAATTAAGCTTATTTCTTTACTGGAAGAAAGATGAAGTTGCCAAGGCTTCTGCGGTGTCATCCATATCTGAATATTGGTACTCTTTAGAGACTCCAAACCTTCTGTAAAAGTGAACTCTTGGTAACATATGTGGACGGTAAACTCCAACAAAAGCTTCAGAAAATTATTTTTTTGTCCTAGTGTTGTTATATCTACTTGGACTCTTTGAGAAAAAATTGCGTTAATGTGAATTCAATTAATACCATTTGGAATCTGAGCATCTTGGAAATTTAGAAAAAAATAATTTATCATTGACATTTCATTGACTAAAATGTTGTGGGACTATATTTGTTGACTTTTCCTTTCTCTTTTACTTTTATACTTTTTAAAAAAAAACTAAATATATTTACATTGTCTTTTATATTGTAGGACTACATGTTTATGTTCTTTAAAATTTTTACCGTTCACATTTGTGTGTCCCTGCTGCAATAATAGATTGAGGCATACCATCTTGCACCTCTCTAATCACATATCAACAAACCTCCACAAAATAAGCTTTCTAATATTACATCATCATTGGGGCAGTAATATCACACATATGCAATAAACTGTAAAGATGCTACTCCCATATCGGACAGTTATATCAGCCAAATCGTTTTACTGCACTCTATATACATGTGTATGCAAGGTCATAGTGCGTCTGTAAGTCTGAAATTCCATCTTGTTTCCATATGTTCGAAAATCCATAGTGTGTCAATACATCTGAATGTCCATAGAAGGGTCTTAAATCCGCAGTGTGCTCTGTGTTTGTATGTATATAATGTGTCCATTATTAAATAAAGTTTTCCTCATTGGATGATTCTGTCATGTTGGTTCTTTTACGACGTTGACGTTTTGCATATTACACGTAACCGTAGTAACAACAATGGATTTTATTAATTTTACGCCTGTATATATCTAGTTATTACGGGACAATTTGTTCATGCTTATTTCTTGAGTTCTTATTTTAAAATCAAGTCTTCGAACGTGATTTTTTGTGCTTAGATATTTTAGGAGAGGAAACATTTGTTTGGGTAATTGAATGCGCATAAAAAGTGTTCATTGTACTATAATATTATTTCTGGAACTATTGTGAATTATTCAAAGGAGTTCTGAACTACACCATTTTCAAACATCAGCACTGTTGGCGGACCAATATATTCATGAATTTGAAATTTATATGGAACATTTCATTCCTTAGGACATTATTATAACTTTTGTTAGGATTATGTAGGAGTCAATTCATCTTACTGTTGTTTTCTCTTACAGTTTCATTTTTGTTTTAACTGTGTTTATTTAATTATTTGCTTGGTTTTACAAAACGTTTTGGCTTTGTGTCATTTTTAATTAACAAATTCGTAACATCATAAACCAAATAATTTCATAGATATAACACGTGTAACCGTCAATTGGTTTTGATACTTTATTCCTTTTCTTCATACCTATTAAAACCATATAATCTTCTACATGAATGCTTCGTAAATGTTCGCCAAAATCTTAAATTTGGGGAATTGATTTGAAAACTGGTTGAATTTTTAAAACAGCAGTTGGCGTAAACAGTTTGTATTTTAGGAATATACACAGTGGTGAAACTTGTTAAGACCATTTTTGAAGATTTTAAATGATATGTTTGCATTTATACTTTTTTCATCAGACAATCAGTTTGAAACATATAGCGAGCGTATCAAGTGATAATGTTAACAGAAAAGATCACTGAGTCTAGGTTGGTCGGTCATGTTTATTTTCTAATGGTCACATTAATCATGGAAAATTACTATTTACAGAAAGCCAATTTAATTATCATGTGATATAATAATTTGTCTAACAAAGTACCTTTAGTTCAGAGTTCGAGAAGTGCTTTAAGGGCAGGGGACATTTGTTACCTCACTCATTTTATTAACTATACGATAAATGTACTAAACTAAATGTTATTTAACAAAATCACAAGTTTCTGTACATAAATATCGAAATTATCAATTTGCAATCCCGTCAATGGAGTGCTGTACATGAAGGAGCAATTGTGACTGGTCATATTACCAAATCCATGTTTCTTTAAATAGATGCACCAAAATGATGGCATGATCATCATATGTAGTCGATCGTCTTTCGTCACTTTCTAGAATTCTGACCTTCATACATATTTAATTTTCATTAAGCAGCACATCCTCTTAAAAATTATATTTAGAATATTGACATACTTCCTAGTGCATAACAAAAGTGTGCATTGCGTACGTTGCTTTTCTTTTTGAAAATGATTCATTGAAGTGTGCCATTAATTCAAAATACAATACCTTTATATGATGTAGGTAGGCAAGAATCCGTTGGATGAGGGTCTCACTTTCTTGCAAACGAAGATCCAATATCCCAACAATATTCCTGTGGAGTCGCTGTGTCCTAACGTTTTGGCGTGCGAAAAATGTTTTCGCCCGATTTCTACGATCTTGACAGATGATACTAAGTATCCAGATTTATGATGATATACTCAGACATAAACTGTGTCTCGTTTCTTCATTCTACATAACAGTGATCTGTATCATAAGAATTATCAAGGTGAAGAATTACATTCAGAATCCAAATGCATCCAATTCAACCACGATACAAACTAAACTGACTTGAACAGTCTAATCATTATGAATTATTCATGGAGTTTCGTGTATCCTGCTAAGGCAACAAATATCTCTATATGACCCATTAATCATCATATCTGGTCGATCGTCTTTTGTCACTTACTGGAATTCTGACCTTCATTCATATTTGATTTTGATTAAGCAGCACATCCTCGTGCACATTATATTTCAAATATTGACATAATTCCAAGCGCATATTCATTCATACTCTCAGATTATATTAATATCTGTATTTGACAAAGATATAGTTCTCTTCGCAACATCGCTCTATGATGAAAGACATTTGAACATTTAGGACAAGCTATGTTTTTTTCTATCCGCATACTACTTTAATTATTCAAACAAATTAATTTTTAACTAGCTGTATTAATAGACTGGGCTCGTCAGGAAAATTGTTCACATTTACCTCAAAATATATTATTATATACACGTATTTTCAACAAGAAAAAAGAACGAAATAAGTAAAACATGTTTGCAACATATGCTTCTGTCAGTCGATTGGTTCAATCAATGTACCTTTTTTAAAACTATCCGCATCTAAGTAAGTATTGATGTACAAAGTCATTCAATGTATTTGAAGTTGTTTAGAGCAAACGAAATAGAAAGGATAACAAACATTGGGGAAATGTCTTGTTTTCCTTATGTCGATTTAAATGCATTTGTTTTAAGGAAACCCGAGGTGGTTATACCTGTCATTGGTTCTTTAGTCGGCGTATTAGCGGCGGCATTGATTGGCTTACTTATTGAAATAATCGTAACCAAATGAAAAGGTAAATTATTATTATTATTATTATTATTATTATTATTATTATTATTATTACAATCATTATTATTGGCATCAGCAGCAGCAGCACTTTTGGTGGTATCTGGCTAGAATCATTCTGAGACAGGACCACTTCCGCTGACCTTAGAACTTAATAGCGCTAATTTGCAAAACTGATTAATC
Organism: Sinohyriopsis cumingii; assembly: GCA_028554795.2. NCBI lineage: Eukaryota > Metazoa > Mollusca > Bivalvia > Unionida > Unionidae > Sinohyriopsis > Sinohyriopsis cumingii. The sequence goes on along the minus strand of JAPYKE020000267.1, from coordinate 594,340 downwards.
TACTGTTTTATTTCTGTTCACGGATGATGTTATAAATAATCAACCGTTCCAATACTTGGCTTAACAAATATGTGGTTGGCTGTACTCACCGATCGACTGTATTATGTTTTCACCTGTACATTCCATTATATACAACTGTGACATCTATTGATTTTGCTCACTTGCTTGCACCTTGATAGGTATGATATCATGGTTCCTCGTCTAGCACGATACATCTTCCATATCGCCAAATCTGTCTAAAGTTTGAAACAGTACTCTCCTCTAAATGATTCCTGATTTGTCTTTGAGCTCAACTTACTATGCTTGATCCTCATACAAGTACACTCCTTCAATTAATTTACATATGAGTAGTAGGAGTCCTTAGTATTTGTTCCAGGGGCTTTGTTGCATAATCAGTTTACACTAGAGTTTCGGATACCTCATTTTTGTTGATATTTTCCTTGACTCGTATCCTTTCTAATGCTGGCCATATACTCTTGTTAGGGAAACTAATGCAACCACTGAGAGAGGAGACGATAATGAGCGTCCTCTGGAAATGCCAGTATGATTTTGAAGTTTTGGCATTTTGCACTAAATTGTCAGTTCGGCTCATGACATTAAAAAGCGAGTGATTTTTCTATATTGAGTTAATTCCGATCATTTGTATGGTCTTGTTTATTAGGAAATCAAACACTTATTTTGTCTTACATTTTGTAAAACTTCCTGTCGTTGAGCATTCTGATTTTCAGCACGGTTTCCATTATTGATAACCACACACTTCTTTAGCCAGGTTTCATAAACTTAATAGTGACTTATCGATTTCGGCTGAGTAGTTTCTTTTGTATGCGTACTAAATTGCCATGCTCATGATATTAACATGGTTTTTGTTTTCGACATATTTAATCTGTCTTCTTGTTGTGTCTTGTCTATCAGCAGTACCCTTGTGCTTCCTTTTATTGCCCATACATTGCTCCGTAATGTAGAGGAGTCCTGCTTTTTGGTCAAGGCATCACAATATTTCTTCCCGCCATATAGTACTATATTCTATATTTTGTATCACTGTCCATCTATGCTTCTATCTCTCTCGGCCTGTCCGTCTCTCCCTTGTTTTCTGGTATTCGCCTTGTTTGATGTTGTATTGTATTACTTAGTTCAATGTATAGCAGTGTATACTATTCTCTTTTGGGTATTTATCCACTTTCTTTCTTGACTAGTTCCACAATGCTTATTTAACCAACTTTCTAAGGTTATTCCTTTGTAACTATGGTCACACTGTTTATCTCTTACGAACCGATTAATTGCATAGTATATTCGCCTAGAAAGAAACCAATGAACTTAATCAAATTAAAACGATTCTTTCTTTGATGTTGAAAGTATAAATTAACATTCGAATTCAGTTAACCACCATATATGTTTAACAAGTATTGAAGTGTTTCCATGGCTTGGAAATTTATTCATTCTCTATTCTTCATTCATAGAACTTCGACAACTATTAGGATATTTACATTATTTGTGGCTTTACAACATCGGGCTGAAGTTCGAGTTGTGATGCTGTTGTTTTTATTATCTTTAACGTTTAAAGAATCTCGTTATGTTATCACTGTTAGTAGTAGCAATAGTAGTATTAGTTGCAGCAATACGTGTAGTAGTTGTAGAAGTAATACTGATGATAGTAGAGTAGTATTAGTATTAGTCTTTGTAACGATGATGATTTAATTACATTGGTTTCAGTTCGTCATCGCTCACTGCATATACCTTTACGTGACACATCACATTAAAATCCTTAAAAGAATGACTTAGGGATATTTTGTGCCTGTTTAGTAGCTGAAATTCGGCAACGTCACCAATCAAAAGTTACTTTAGCAAAGTGTTTCTTTACTAAACTGATTTTGGGAGAAAGTTACTATAATGAATCTAGTAAGACAAATAAATTTGTGTAATGTTAGCAACTCAAGTTCACCAAAGTCTTTCAATATAAATAATTATTTATACAATCAATTCGTTTGCTGCTAGCATTTATTTCAAAAATCCTGCACAATAAACTCTTAGATACTCTAAACCCTGCACGGCAATTTAAATGCCACAGCCCAATGTTGTTTCTCTTCTTAAAATGAGTGCATGTATATCATACAATTAACTCACATTCATGTACTGGTGATTAAAATATATTTCCTGTGTGCCCTCACAGTCTGTAATAACATAATAACTTCCTATGCATTAACCTCAGTGAAAGCTGTTGTGTTACTCTATTGAACGACACTGGTTGAACAAACAATATTGACACTTCTTCATCGTAAGAACGCGATCAACTCGAAGGATCAGACCACGTATCTGTAAAACTTGCTGTTTACATATTCCGCATAAACGTCACTTGATTATTCGATTGGCATACAAAAGCAAACATGCTTTAATTTATCGTAATTAGAGACGTTATTTGTTTAGAGACTTGAATGGTACGTGTTCCTAGATATTGTTTAAATCCACCTACTAATATACACATTGACCCATCTTTTGCATCTAATAGCAACGCTTGACATCAAGAGATCATAGGATATCTAGTCAGTACGAAATACAATACGAGCTGTCGAACAAAAAATACTCTGTTTTCATCTATATTACATATAATGAAGTTCGTAAGAATAATACGGAAAACATTAACTTATGCATTAATCAACGGGTGAATTTCAAAAGGTTTTGTACTTATTTCCACATCAGTAAATGGTTACCTGGCAGAAGCTATTACTGGTTTATGCCTATGACCGATCATCCGTTTTGTGCATATTTGTGCATTGGCAATGATATAAACCATATATGTACTATCCTAACTTGGGCTGCATTACACATGCACTAACTGATAATATTGCACACTTATGCAGTACCTCGAGGCGATAAAAATGATTGTTGCAATTAGTCAGATATTGTTTCTTTGAAATTTTATACGATCAAAGTATAATCGGTATCGAAAAAAGTCGTAGACAGTGAAATTGAGCTAAGAAATACGCATCTGACTGTTGTATAAACTAAAAACAAATTCTCTTTAATATTTGATTTCTATCAACCTGGCTCACAAACACGAGGAACTGATTAGCTTTCTCTGTCTTGCTCTCCCTTCCGGGGAGGTGGAAATTGTGAGCAAAACAGGATGAAACCACAAATCATTTTTTCTTCAGACCGCAATTACAACAAAAGGAAAATCCGCACTTAGATAAAACTTTCTAGAACATAAACATATGCACGTTAGTCTCAAATAAAATGCATTCAAAACCGATAGAAAGTAGAAAATAAAAAATCCTTCATCGTGCAATAGTTTCAATTATAAAAAAAAACATTTAAATAAAATTTGACATTAAAAGTAGAAATTATAATGTACTTTCGATGACATAAAAAATCTGCAATTCTGTATCATCTCCGTTCTATCAGCCACAATATCGATATGCGACAGTTGTGAATGCCCATTGCACAATATGATTAAAGAATAGTTGTATGATATGGGCAATTGGAATACGAGTAATGACGTAAAGTGGGGCCTCCTAAAGGATACTGGTACATAAATCGAGGGCTTTTTAACACTTGAGATTTCTCTGTCAACATAACTTTTACACTTGTAATGCCGCAATTCTCTTTACAAACTTTGTGTCCTATAAACAGAAACTGAATGATGAACTAGATCTCCCATGCTTACGACACACAAGCAAGGCCAGAATTAAGCACCTCGTACGTGTGGTAAGCTTAATAAAAGAATGTATAATGCGAACTGAACACATCATACATTGACTTAGGGCATGTCAATGATATCATTGTCCTATTAAACGTGGAAAGGGTATAATATGATCATGACACTCCATGTCTTGAAATAATGGAAGCCAAAACATCAGCCGAGTTGGTTGAGCATGGAAGATACGCTTCCTGGATTGAATTATCTCTTTATAGAGTTCTAGCTATAAATGTGAAAGCCAAACAGTGCATGGCAGTCCATCGTAAAGATTAGCAACAAATATATCACTGAGACTGGGAATCTTTATACGGAGTGCATTTACCGACGTAGGTGTTGGCTTTTTATTTTCCCATTATGCTTCTATAAAAGCCTGATTGGCCACGAGGAGGAACCGTCGAATAGGTGCTATTGAACCGCACATTGGTTATATGGATAAGGCATAAAGCTCGCTCCTTTGTCTAGCGGACGCTAAGGCCAGGACAAAATCTCTTTGATGGTAAAATTCTCGACATAAGCTTTACCCAAATGATAAAAGAGGAATTTAGTTAAAATATGCAAGATTGACGTGAGATTTCATTTAGGCATTATAGAGCAAGAAACTAGAATATGCAGCTAGCATTGCCTGATTAGGTGCGCAATATGATGATTCAAATTGATGGATGAGTCTTTTTAAAGTTTTGAGGGTATTATAAATGATCCACCTATAACATTTACCTATAACATTTGATAATAGATAATTTAGCATTGTATCTCTTCCAAAAGAAGAGAGGACAATCAGCGATATGTAATATGTAGTCAGTTTATATCGAATGATTTTCATTTATATTAAAATCAAAATATGCTTATATGAAATAAATATCATAAATATTAATTATATTTGCTTCTTTATTCTGATATTCATTGCGAAGGCTAAATTCATATAATAATGTGGACCATTTCTTGCAATACAAAACAGTGTCTTTTTGGCCACATCTAAACATTCGACGTCATAAATCACATGGAAATAGTTAACCATTGTTCTCTTGCAAGAGACTAAGCATGAAATGCCTAAGCCCTTATGTTTACATAATAAAATAAATATACTTTAATGCAGCTGAATACGGTTCGTTACATAAACCGCTATACTTAATAAATTTTATTCACCTCACCTAGGTCAATAACGGAGATTTCCTATCAAATATACAATTATATCTGCAATAGTAAATTATGATCCTGCTGTAGTGAAAAGTGTAAATTAAAGATTATTTAAAAGGTAGTTTATATCTCAGAGAAACAAATATCATCAATGTACTGATATTTTGAGACATTATTGTAACTTTGAAGCTAGAACAATTTAAAGAAAAGTACTAGGTTTAGAACTTTAGTTATATTCAATCATTAACCAAATAGATAACATTTCAAAAACAGAAGGCATGTGTTCAATGCGTCTTCAAATAAATTTTTGTCTACATTGACAAAGGATATATTTCAATAGCATTTATGTTGCATACTCAGTATGCAGTTGTGTTACATATATCATGTTGATCCATCATTAATTTGTTTATGATATATGCACCCATCAACTGTGACGGTCAATATCATGTGACTTGTCTGCAAATCAGCTACGAGAGGTCTAGATGGTCAAATTTTGAACTCGTTATATAAGTTAAGAGAGAACACTCATTTTTAAAAGCAACATCAGAAACCACGTTACATTATGTATTTCTTATTTTCTTATATTTTACGATACTTACTTTATAACTGAGGGAACATTGATACATATAAAAGTATGCACTCTTAATGTAATTAAGAATTTGACTTCAATTTCAATTTTCAGCTCTTGCAGTGGTTGTATTTACCTGAGATGCTTAGTTAAGAACAACAACATTGGCGATGGCCTAACTAAACAATATACGTTATTAACTACCATATTCGTGCTATTCGTGTTGTAATCCAATGTTGACATTGCCTTGGTGGGAGTGGGAGACAATCGCCCCACTGCTCCAGAAATGCCCCATACGGCTTGCGCCTCTGATTGCTTCTGTCAACTAAACTCCAGCTCCTGGCCTTCATGAGTGGCTTTGATTTGAAGTCCGGCGGACCACGTTTTCCACTAACATGAGAAGGGGTGAAGGCTGACCACTGGCGCCTTAAAACCATTTGCTTCGGGTAGATGGGACTCGTAAACCTTGGATGATAGCTCATCTAGGAGAAAGAAAGCTCCGATTCCAAACCTCCGCTGCCAAGTGGCTAGACCCACTCAAGGGAAAGGCTAAGGGAGTTAACCCCGACAGAAAATCCGGAGACGGAGTCCCATCCCTAAGGCGGGCTGACATTGAATTCAACGTCATTCCGGTAACTCCTGCGCCGCCGTTGGTGCCAAGCTGCATCGGCATTCGTCGTTGCCTTGGGCCCACCAGCTGCGGCGAGAGGGGATCTGCTGCATGGACAAAAGCTGATTGTAAATACCACCCTGCCAAGGCTTCGTAGCTCCACTGGAGAGGACACTTCAGGGTCGTCGAACGGCGTCGGCACAACAGGAGAAGTAGCGGTTTAACGGTTCTAAGTCAAATCTCGATTGGCGTAGAGCTTGGCGCCAGGGTTTACTTCTGACGGTGGGAGAGATCACCAGGTCTCACTGGACAGCTACCGCCCACCTCAATCTGGCCAGCCCCAGTCAGTAAGGTAATGCAAGCCATGGCTTGTTCTGCTTCACTGGGTGAGTGGAGCTTAGAGAACCATCTCGACAAGTGGGCCACAAAACTCCGCACCAGGAAAGACTCAAAGAAGAAATCAAGGTCTTCGTTTTGCAACCCGGAACATTATGACAATCGATTGACCTCTGACCTACAGCAGATCGACGTTGCACGGAAGACTGCCGTCATTGACAGATAAATCTCCCGACTGAACATCGACATTGCCTGCCTCCAAGAGACCCGACTGGCTGACAGCGGAATCATCAGGAAAGCGTTATTTTGGCAGGGGAAGCCCTCGGATGAACCTAGTTAGCACGATGTAGGCTTTGCCGTAAAGAACACGCTATTCGCCTTTATTGAACCTCCCTCTTCAGTTACTGAGATAATCCTTGTTTCCGGCTGTGAACATCCTTAGGCCTGGTCAACATCTGAGGCGTGTACACCGCAACCATCTACTCCACCCACTAGGAGAAAGACAAGTTTTATGAGGCCCTGGATCAGGCAATATCTAGTAACCCCTACAATGAAGGCCTTTACTTACCAGGATACTTCAGTGCTAGAGTGGGAGCTGACCATGAGGCCTGGTCCACCTGTCTCGGCTTTTACGGAAGGGACAAGATCAACGAGAATGGTAAGCGACTGCTGTAAATGTGCTGCTTCCACAGCCTATGTGTGACCAACACTTTTTTCAAATGCAAGGGGATCCATTAGGTGTCATGGAGACACTCACGTTTACGCCACTGACACTAGCTAGACCTCGTCATCACCAGGCGTGCGTAACTGGCCAGTGTCCTCCTCACCTGTAGCTACCACAGTGCCGACTGCGACATGGCCCATTCCCTCGTGGCCAGCAATGTGCGAATATTACCCAAGAAGCTGCACAACACCAAGAAGAAGGGTCACCCACGCATCAACACCTGGTGTGCAAGCAACCCAGATAAAACACAGCAGTTCATCAGCAAATTGCAGGCAGCTCTCATCAAAGTGACTCCAAGTGGTCCCATTTCAGTGACTCTGTGTACAATTCTGCCATCACAGCTTACGGTAAGAGGGAGTGAAAAATGTCGACTAGTATGAGGCAAACTGGGAGGCGATGAAGCCCGTGACTGAGGCAAAGAGAAAAGCCCTCGTGCATTAAAGGCTGCACCTAGCCCCATAACTATACAATCCCTCCGGACTGCAAGGAACAACGCCCAGAAGACCGTCCCCCGCCGTGCCAACACCTACTGCCTGAACCTTTGCAACAGTATACAGACAGATGCCGAAACTGGGGATGCCAAATAAATGTATGAAGGTATCAAGAAGGCGACAGGCCCCCCCCCCACCTCAAAGACCGCCTTCCTCAAGTCCAAGACGGGAGAAGTCATCACAGACCAGGGGAAACAACTGCAGCCATGGGTTGAACACTATCTCGAGCTATATGCAACCCACAACAACGTCACTGACACTGCCCTGGAAGCCATTCAAAACCTGCCTGTCATGGAGGAGCTAGACACACAGCCCGCCCTGGAAGATCTCGGAAAAGCCATCGATTGCCTCCTCTGAAGTCCTCAAGAGCGGGAAACAAGCACTGCTGCAGCCCCTACACATACCCCTCTGCCTCTGTTGGGAACAGGAATACATCCCACAGGACATGCGTGACGCCAACATCGTCACTTTGTACCAGAACAAAGGAGACCGTAGTTACTGCAACAACTACGGGGAATCTCCCTCCTCAGCATCGTTGGAAAGACTTTCGCCCGTGTTGCCTTGACGCGCTTGCAAATCCTAGCCTCCCGCGTCTACCCAGAGTCTCAGTGTGGATTTCGAGCCGGCAGGTCAACTGTAGACATGATCTTCTTACTACGCCTTATGCAGGAGAAGTGTCGCGATCATCAGATGCCCATCTACATTGCCTTCATAGACCTGATGAAGGCATTTGACCTGGTCAGTCGGAGTGGACTCTTCAGACTCTTGCAGAATATCGGTTGCCCCCCACGTCTGTTTGACGTCCTCATGTCGTTCCACGAGAACATGCACATCACAGTGTGCTTCAGTAGTACAACATCGGAGGCCTTCCCAGTCATCAGCGGAGTCAAGCGAGGCTGTGTCCTTGCGCCGTCGCTGTTCGCCATTTTCTTTTCCATGCTTCTCCAGTACGCCTTCAAGGACTGCAGCGAGGGAGTGTACATCCATAACAGGGCTGACAAAATACCCAAAATAGAGGTTCTAGAACGCGCCAACATGAGCAGCATGTTCTCCATTCTCAGCGAGAGGCGCATCTGATGGCTCGGCTATGTAAAGAGAATGGACCCAGGCCGCATTCCCAAGGACCTGTTATATGGGGGGTTAGCAGAAGATGCACGACCGAGTGGATGATCACGTCTGCGCTACAGAGATGTTTGCAAGAAGGACATGAAGACGGCCACCATCAATATCAACGACTGGGAGAGATGTGCAAACGACCGTTCCACCTGGTGTCTAGCTGTCAGGGAGGGAGTTCAAAAAGCCGAGGAAGACATACAAAAAAACAAGCTGAAAAGATAGCAAAAAAGAAGGATAAACAAAAGCTTAATCTAGAGCTACACCATCGTCTCCCGTATGCGGACGGATGCCAAGACAAGATGTTCGTGTTATCGCTTTTGTTTGCTGTTATAAGAAGCCTTTCCGTGTTGGGATTGGCATATCTTGAGATTTGTCTCATCCACAGTCTACACTTTACCGTTTGAGTCATTTTCTTTAACGGATCAAGTTTATATGTTTACTGCAGCACAAGGCTTAATTTCATGGATATGGGAAGTATGTGCAATGCAATTCCTACTTTAATGATTCTGTGTAATGTGTGATTACTAAGACTTTGTAGGAGTACGTATTGGCCCAACCTACTTTTCCCCAAGGTTCGAAATCACAGATATGCAAACAGAACGTATTTCTCTTGCTGAAATATGTGAAACATAGAAACCACAAACTCATAGTAATGATCAAGATAAGAGCATGTGCACTTATTTCTCCCTCTCGACTTCTTCTTCTTCTCTCTTTCTCTATTTCTCTCTCTCTCTCTCTCACACATACACACAAATACACACACATATACTACAATATTGGATAAACAGTTTGTGATAGGGTTGCATAAGACGGTCAACTTGAGCCTAAATAAATATCCAAAAGTTAAAAACAAAAGAATCGCAAGTTTAAACCCACAATATATCTTGGTATTTGCGATTGACATCGCACTTCTTTAATATAATTTTTGAAACTTCAAAGCAGATTTATGTTAAATATTGCTATTCTCTCCAGTGGTGCACTTCATCTTATTTTATAAAGATTACAATTCGAGAAACAATGTATAACTAATTTTCCAAGAATAATTAACCGCATATCAGTCATTGTAGTCTCGGATTCGCTGATATAACTGTTGAATAAGCTTAAAATTCATAACCAATGCCAATGTTTCCACTCTGAGCTCTTTACGAATCAAGAACATGTTTCTGTGTACGATTTAATATAGATATGATACACTTTGCTTACGGAAGGATAACATGGACAAAGACAGAAATGAGTTTAATAACATTTTTGTATTTTAAATATTTACGCAAGGGATGCAAGCACTATTTTTGCGCTGAGCACATAACCAGTATGTAAAATGTTCTAACTCCTAAACGTTAGAGGATATTTTTGGTCTCTCTGGTTGGAATGACTATATTGATGTTTGCATACATTTCAGTCAAAGCAAATATGATAATTGGGATTGACCAACATGACGTTTCATGTTTAGTGGTATATTCCTATGCAGCTTAGTTCAATCAATATATGGACACTGTAGTGTTTACATCATGTGATCATGGCATGAAAGAACTATCAGATACAAACGATCCTAATACTTGGTTCAATGACAGGTCTTACGTTTTAAGCTCATTTCATATATATGTAATATGTGTACACTATATGACACTTGAAGCTAGTCAACAACTTTGAAGATGAAATCCAGCCTTATGGTTAGGAGACGTGTATTTCACCGAAGTTAGTAATACGCGCTATAACTTTAATAACTTTTCATTATCTTCGTTGCTTTTTAGTCATGTTAGATATATAGCTTGATTGCTAAACAAAACTGTTATACTTAAGAGCATTGAAAATACCAGTTAGCTGTAATTATATTCTCGTATTTCTCTGTTGACCATGTTGATCGACAATATGTCCTCAGATTATTTATGTTCTTTTTGTTTTGTTTTTCTATTTCTTTGGTTATTTTGTCGAAGATGGTAGACATGTTCGTCAAGCTTCTCTCTTTTGAAATAATTACCGTTATTTTGTTTTCTAAAGCAGTTGTATTCATATTTAAATCAACATATAATGGGTTCGCTTCAATTTGAAATCATTTAGATTATCCAATCGTGCGCCTAGCTCGAGTTCTAATTGGTTTACCTACATATCTGCACCTTACAACGGTACATCATCTTTGATTGAATCCAATAAATCTAAGGTGTAATCCTGTTTTTCATTTCATCTTGAATTCGCATCGTAATGGTCAAGTTGAATGGTAACAATGAAGTATTTTTGTTTCATTTGTAATTTTTTGTTTTTCTGTTGTTTTGATAATGCCATTCAGTTTTTACTACACACTTGAGATTCTGGCAAGAATTAATTTCATCCAATGACTGTTCAACATCATGTAAATAATAGGCAAGGACTTTTATACTTAGACTTACATTATCTGCGGAAAGGACATACATTTGAAAACCATCCTTTCCTGGTGATTTTTTCACATGTTAATTCAAAGAACAACAATCTATGAAAAATGTTAGAAATATCAAATGAAACATGGGATTACTAATGAGCCGACATCTTTGCTGGACAACGCTTTAGATTTAATCACCTTAACACAGACAGTGAATTTACAATTTTTAACTTTAATATCACGCTGCATTTTACTTTGCTTGATAATTGTTCAAGGACTTGTTCCTAGCTTTGTCCCCTTAATCAAAGGGACTGTAAATTGTTTTTACGTACTAGCTTTATGTGCAATGTAGATTTTGATGCATAAATCTGCTGTCTAAACAACCTGCAATCTGAATAGCTTCCTAAAACAAACAGGATTTCATTAAAGGTCAAAAAGATTCATCATCTTTAGGGAACTGTAAGGCATTTGAACATAAAATGTTAACTAAATGGATCAGAAGAGCCCAATGCAGCTTATAGTATGCACCAATGTCCAAAGTTCACAAGCGCTTTTTTATGTGTGAAGGTCATTTTTGACACCAAACGTCGCTCACAGTAAAAATGCGTATATTTCTCCACGTGATAAGCTTGACACCTACAATACAAGAGAGAAATGCATTGACGTCCCTATCATTTTCTCAGATCTAGTAAAATATACTCATATATGATACTTTGAACTTACTCAAATATTTACCAGTGCAAGAAGCCAATTTCATACCCTACACCCAATATTTAGTTTAGAAAGTTTGCTTTGGCATATAAAGAAAAAGGGA